>LPNX010522850.1:18718-34734 GCA_001517045.1 Pseudotsuga menziesii | reverse complement strand
GCCAAGGCCGTAAAAGAATTATAAGAACAATGATTGTTTTTCATAAACCTATTTAGATGGTAAATTAAGTGATTTAATGAGGAATATAATCCTATTTTACGACATGTTTACTCCCTACCCAGTTGCTTGAATCCCTGACTAACATGTTCGTATTCTTGGTATTCTTCTTCTGGTTCTATGGATTCATATTAGGATGTAGCTTCCAACACTTATATTTGGTGGGACCATCTATATTATAATAGTTTAAATTGTTATTTCGATCATTGCATTGATTTGTAGTGGTTGTTGTTTTCTTATCCTCTCCTTTGCACTTTTTTTTTCTGCTTGGAAGCATCTTGATTGCCTTTCTTTTTGGAACCAATTGATTGTACTTTATTCATACCCATCTTCTCCATATATTGTGCTTGAATGCATGCCCCATTAATTGTCATGGGTTTAAATAGAGTTACTTTCCTGCATAAATGTCTATTTAGACACCTCAAATATTTGATGAGTACCTCATGTTTCTAAGTATATTATATATCAAACATAATGGCCATTTTTTTGAACTAGGTAGTGTATTGTCGCACACTATCCCCTTTCTTCTAATGGAACTCATGCCAATAGGTCCATTAGTGCTCTTTCTACAAAATAGGGTAGAACTAGGAATTAATGAGGGTTACGAACTAGGAGTTGGCATATATCCCATAAGCGATAAATGGAAATATCTTTGATGATGACTTTGATGTACAACATGGGCCAGCAGAGATGCATTATCCCTCTATGTTAGGAGCTAACAAGTACAAGATTACATGATGTGATAGTTTCAGGCCCCATCGATGAGTAGAGTGAGAGAGGGTCCATATTGTAAAGAAGAATCCTTATATAGTTCTTCACCTTCCCTATATCCAATAACCAATAGGGATGTTGACTGCTAGTTTGATTCCCTCTTGGATGATATGTCTTCTTTTTTATTCTGTTCTCTCTTGAGATGACAAAAATAGATATATTGTAATTCATATTTTCACTCCATTATTCTCTCAATACCCCCCAAGGGGTTCTAATTTCAAGAAGCGATGGATCTTTCTAGGTTGAATACAACCTAGTTTTAGTCTCCAAACATTTGAAGGTATCTAACAATTTGATCCAATACAAAAAACATCAAGATTGTTGAAAAACTAAACTCTAATATGTTGTTCATAATAACATAAAAATACCTTAAAAATAATTTATATAAATTTAATAAAAGACTAATTATGTCTGCTCACTAACAACTAGATTATATCACTAACACCTAAATTACATAAGATAACACCACAAAAAAAAACAAATGGTTTGTCCTTTCCCACCACAAAATTTGAAATCACACTTACATTCTCGTGCTTCTTTACTTGACCATAGTACCTTAAATATATATTATTATATATTTACAAACTAAACCAACAAAAAGACAGACACACAGACACATACACACATATATATAGACACATAAAAAAAACCCTCAAGATAAAAAAAAAAATATGCATTTTAGAAGCCATAACTTTCTAGGATAAGGGTTTTAGCGCCAAAATAAACCATCAAAATAAAAAAACAAAATTTTTTAGCGTCACAAATTTTTTAAAAGTTTTAAAATGAGTTATGGAACATGAATGGGGGTTTTGATCCATCCTTCCAACCACTTCATGGGGAACAGAGAGCGAAGAAGTCCGAGAGAGGAAAGAACAGGCTATGCATGATATTCTGTTGTGGAGGTGTCCAAATCATCTTATGGAAAGAAGTACATTAGAGAATGCCTTGAAATAAATTTCTAAAACCCCTTTCAGATACAAATTTTAGTACTCCAGATGATATTTTGGAAGCTAAACCTACAAAATGGATAGATGACAGTGCATGTTTAAATTTGAATCCTAGATTCATGGTTCTCTATGTGTTCCATTAGCATTGTATGGTACTAAGTTTGGTTCATCTCTTCATGATGCTCTACATTTTACTTGTTCAAAAATATTGTGTCATGTCTTCTCCAGTGCTTAGGGATGGGGTTTTGTTGCATCTCTCTACAGTCTTGGGTTCTTGGTTCAGCAAGGGCTGATAGTGGTGTAACTCTTGTTGGCCTTCTCATCCTAGATATTTATTTCTCTTGTTGGTGGGTCCTTTATGCTTCCCCTGTGATTTGTTCATCGAAAATGGTGTTCTCATCCTATTGATGCGGTATGGTATTTATTTTCTTCACTATGTTCCGATTTCACATCTCTGATTGTTTTCATTAGTTTTGATAATCAATAAAAATCATTCATTGCATTTGTTTTATTATATTGCATAGCCTTCCATGGAAAACATCCTATTGAATCATGTCTATTGTATATCAAATAAGTATGAATCTATATTAAAAAAATTCTTTCTAGTATTGAATTCAAAATATAACTGAACTACAAAAATATAAACAGTTACAACTGATTTGCTTCATTTTAGAAACCAGAGTACTGAAAAAATAGGCTTCAAATCCCCACCTTCATATCTCAAATGCTGATATCTATGTGGAATATGAGAGAGGTTTTTGTAACTAACCATGTTCTAGACAAAAACCATGTGTTCATTTTCTCAGATGTGCCTCTAGATCCTTGGAATCATATTTTGAAGTTGATGAATCAGACAGTAAACTGGAATTCTAGAAAAATTCCCTGTGAATATGACTTAAATTATCCCAAACTATAATACCTATGTAACAAGTGATAGAGTTATTTTAATACTCTCATGTGATGAAGAAACACCTCCCTCAGTTTCTTAAAATTCATCTTTATTTGGTGGAAACAAATCTTTGAAATTAATGACTAAAACAATCATTTTCATTAAAAATATGCTATGTTGCTACAATTGATATCTGATACTTTGTTTGTTGTTCTTGATGTTGAATCTGGAACACTTGCTGATGATGGTCTTCTAGTTCTATAATATCCTTGAATGTTCTTTCCTGTTTATTTGTAAACTAGCTTTCACACTTTGTCTTAATCTTAGAAATCCTTGAAATATTTTGCCCAGTACTTTAATATATGTACTAAGTATTATTCTTATCACTTCAAATGTACTTACTCATATTGTACTTGAATCCTTCTCATATTCCTTCCTCAATCTAGAATTCATTTACTATTATGGTAAATGCCAAAACATGCCAATAGGGAGAATCCTTGTTCTTTAAAAATACTATATAATTCACACCCTCATTCTTTCCAAAAACAATATAAGTGATGGATTCCCTTCCTCATTAGGAATCATTTTCAGGCCTCTGCTCACTTCAATTATATGTGAATGTCCAATATCTCAGATACGTGGATATGTTGGATACATTTACCACCATACACACTCTTGTTGGTCAATTTGTCCTAGTTAAACCACTATCCTAAGTATTATTGACTTAATTGACATCAGAGGAGCACTAGATGACATCGGCTAGATCACACCCATGCCTACCTTCAGTCAAGGAGGCTAACTGGAGTGCTCCAATGGTGATCTGAGTGTCATTAATGCCCCATATTGCTAACTGATGGTTACAATTAGTTAAATAGAGCAGTGAAGGCACCCTCTATCATTAAACTGATTATTTAATGAACTGGAGTCAACATAGGCACCTCCAACCACTTATGATGTTTGGTTACACTTTAGTTGACCTCATTGAGGCTCATTGGAGTCATTGAAGTGCTAATAGTTGTTGGTTGGCTTGCTGTGACATATGTCTAACCTACTTTCAGTTAGACTCAGTCATTTATTTCACTTCAACTTTAGTTAGGTCTCAGTTGAGTCAATTAGGGTTTTGATCAATGGTTAACTAGAGTGTTGACTATGGCTTACATTTAGTTAAGCTAGACTCACTCATTCAATTCGAATGACCTCCTTCATAATTCGAATTGCTTTGTCATCCATGCTTGCAGCATGATCTTGTATTTGTATTACTCATTCTTTGTGTGAATATACAGAGTGACTACTCATTTTGTAGCACAATTACACCATTTTCATGTCTTATTGTTATTAATATTTTAGGAGACTGTGCGGGAGTCCCTAGATTACTGTGCAGATTAATATGGTATTAGATATCATGGTGGGATGATGCTTAGATCTCTCAAAAACAATTTTTTTGACAGATGTTGCATGAAAATTGAGCAATAGCTAAAAAATCCAGCACTACACCAGAAGCCAAGGCTTACTACTTAATACCCCAAGTAAAGAACTTGATGATCAAGCTTGCTTGATTGACTATGTTGGGTGTGATGAAAGCATAAAATGTGCAAGATGTCCAACCTTACATTGACCTCTTTGTTGTGATTTTCAGGTTTTTTGACAAGTGAAAGCATTTTCTCCAGCAGATTCAGATGGCTTCTTCCATAGATATTTTGACTCCATTCAATTTCCACTCATCGAAAGGAGACATGGAGATCTAGCTATGCTCCAGAGAAATATATAGGGTCACCATGGACACTAAAGAAGAGCCTAGTTCTGCAATAGACAAATATAGATTCTTGAACAAGAAGGATGAAGAATTCATATTCGTGTGCCTCTATGTTTCCCAAAATGTTCTTTTCCATCTTTTGGGATTGAAAACTCCAAAGGAAATTTGGGACAAATTGGAAGCCCTATATGAAAATCAGGATGATTTGAGAGTTTACCATCTCGAAAATGAATTGATGTCTCTCCATCCTTCCAATTTTGAGACCTCGGATGACTTTTTCACAAAGGTCAATCACATTGTCTTATTAATGAAGCAATGCAAAGTGGAGAAATAGGATGATCAGCTCATCCTCACCATACTCTCCAAACTTGAAGCTGATTATCCAGTTTTTGTCTCTACATTCCGTGCAGGGAAGCTCACAATCCCTAGATGGAAGATGCCTACACTCAATTCCTTCATTGAGTCCCTAACAAGTGAACATGATAAGCTTGTCTAGATGGGGATCATCAGATCCTCTCGTGATGAATCCCTCCATGTCTCGGGGCCCAAATATCGTAAGGGTAAAGGAAAGCAGTAGAAGAACCCAAAAACTAAATTTGAAGCTCCTAAGCCTAAATTTGAAGAACAACAGCATGATGAGTCTTCTTCCTCAAAGAAGAACAAAGGAAAAAGTCAAGTGTTCAAACTATGGGAAGGGCTTCCACCCTAAACATGCCTGCATGAAGAAGAATCTTGATGAAGCTACCTCTCTCCTTGATATAAATCACATCAATCTTACAGAAATCTTTTGGAGGAGAGATCAACAAGATTGGGGACCACAGCATGAAAAAGGTCATGCCCTCATGGCAAGCACTTTGAATTCCAAATCACTCTTGATTGATTATGGAGATTCAAACCACATGATGGCTGAAAGAGACTCCTTTTCATCCTTGGAGACCAGAAAATCCATCCCCATCCACATGGGAGATGACTCCACCATCTTTTCAGAAGGACAAGGTACGGGTGATCCTGAGAATGGCTATTTTTCAAATGTTTTTATGTACTGTCTCTGGCATCAAATTTCCTTAGTGTCTATCAGATGACACATACAGGAGTTCCTAAGAGAGTTTCTTTCACCCCAAATGATGTTGAGATAAAGAAACTTGCATCTAGGAAACTCATTGCTAAAGGCCTTGCAAACCATCATGGAAAATCCCATGAGTTCTCTCAGTTTGTGGCGGATGCAAAGCCCACCGCTCTGCTAACTCATGGAAATGAAGTTAGTAGGTTGTGGCATGAAAGGTTTGGCCATATAAATTTCAAATATTTGCAGCAATTATAGAAAAAATCCATGGTTGAAGGCCTCCTGATCATCAAGGAAACCACTAGAATTTGCAAGGGCTATGTGGTTAGAAAACACCCTGAGCACAAGTTCGTTCAGGGGAAGGAAAACCGAGCTACATGCATATTGGGGCTAATACATTTTGATATCAGAGTACCAATTTCTATCACATCCATGAATGGATCAAGGTGTCTTATGACTTTTATTGATTATTTTTCAAGGTACACATGGGTCTTCTTTCTCAAAAAGAAGTCTGAAGTATGTGAAAAATTATCTGAACTGAAGCCCTTGATCGAGAATGCCTCTAGGATTAAGATCAAGATATTGAGATTTGATAATGGTGGGCAGTATGTCAGTAATGAGTTTCTACACTTATTCTCCCAAAGTGGTATTCAGGTTCGACATTCAATTCCCTACACTCCCCACCAGAACAGGGTAGCGGAAAGGAAGAATCGGTCTCTCAAGGAGATGACCACCTGTATGTTGGAATCAAAGAAGTTGGATAAAAATTTGTGGGATGAAGCCACACATGTTGCATTGTACATTTAGAACATTTTTCCACACTCATCTATGAAAGGGAATAATCCTTTATAAGCATACTTCGGAGACAAGACGGATGTGTCGAACCTACGGGTGTTTGGGTCCACTGCATGGGCCCAGATTCCACTTCATAAAAGAAGGGATTTGCAACCACAAAGCATAGAATGTATATTTATCGGGTATCCTGATGAATCAAAATGTTTCAAGCTGCTATATATGAAAACAAAACAGATTATCATTGAAAGGAGTGTCATGTTCGATGAGCCTCTTCAAGAGGTGGCACTACTAAAGGAGAAAACTGTTGATTTTCCTTCCTGTTCTACTCAATATTTGGATGATGAAATTGGGGGTGATGACCCTGATTTGGATCCTTTGATTTCTGATATAAGTGTGTAGAAAACATAAGATACTGAATCAGAACCTGAAGTACAAAATCATATTCTCACACGGGCCCGACAGACACTCTCCTCCGTAGGAGATAACATTGGAAATCTAGATGATCCAAGGAGAACCCGGTCTGATTTACAAAGAGCAGGTATTGCGCTCTCTTGTCCTAATAATTTTCTGTCCAAAACTTGCTATTTGATGATTATTTCAGACCCAAAATCCTACTACCATGCTCGGAAGGATCCGAGATGGAAAGTTTCCATGGATGAAGAGATGAATTCTCTTCAAAAAAACACTACTTGGTAGCTAGTTTTTCTTCCTTTGGGAAGGAAATTGGTTCAATGAAAGTGGGTGTTTCAGACCAAGGTTGATGCTGATGGTAGAAACTACAAATATAAGGAAAGGATGGTGGAAAAAGGTTTCTCTCAGGTCCAAGGTGTGGACTACCATGAGACCTTTGCACTGGTTTCAAAAATGGACTCCATCCGCCTAGTTTTGGTAATTTCGGCATCTAAGCACTGGGAAGTGCATGATATGGATGTTAAGTCAGAATTTTTGCATGGATATATTCATGAGGAGATATACATGAAGTATCCTAAGGGTTACATCTCTGATCCATCTTCGTTTTGTAAGCTAAAGAAGTCACTAGACGGGTTAAAACAGGCCCCAAGAGAGTGGTATTCCAAGATGGATGCCTTCCTTCTCGCAAAACATCTAATGGTGTAGATCAGATCCAAATGTCTATTTACAGAAGTTTTATGTTCATTTGATTATTATTGTTTTATATTTTGATGACTTACTAATCATAGGTAGAACAGTTGCTTATATTTTAGCCATCAAAACTGCTCTCCATAATGCCTTTGAAATGAGTGATTTGGGGCTCCTAAAACAATTTTTGGGGCTCGAAATTGAGCAAAATTATGATGGGATAATGGCCAATCAGTACAAATACATATCATAACTATTATTAAGGTTTAACATGGATGAATGTAGGCCTACACCATTCCATTTCCTTTTAGGGATTAGCCTTGAAGAAGGAAAAAGCACACCTCCCATGGATTGCACTATCTATCGACCTCTGATTGGTAGCTTGTTGTACTTGACACATTATTATCCTAATATATATTATGCCATGAATGCTATATTAGGATACATGCAATAGCCTCATGATATTCATTGGAAGGCAGACAAGAGGATCCTCCAGTATATTTAGGGAACCAAGACCTACGACATTCACTATGATGTAGACTCCGAGATAGAGCTAGTTGGATACACAGATTCTAATTGGGTGGGTGATTCTATTGATCGAAATTCTACTTCCAGACATGTATTAATGTTTGGTGGTGGCCCCATTTTTTGGTATAGAAAAAAGCAGGCTGCCATAGTATCATCTTCAGCAGAGGTCGAGTATCGAGGAGCAGTGAATGGTTACATCCAAGCAGTTTGGTTGCAAGGCATTCTTTCAGAGTTTGATCTTGTAAGTAATTTTTCTAGTGTCCTATTTTGTGACAATCAAAGTTCTATTAAGATATCCATAGATCCAGTTACCAGGCAAAGGACCAAGCATGTAGAGATGCACATGCACTATATCAGGGAGCTAGTGCATGACAGGACCATCATTCTGCAATACTACCTGACTGATGAGCGGATTGTAGATATCTTCACAAAGATATTTTTAGAAAATAATTTCACTTACCTCCATTCACTATTGGGGGTGATTTCGTCATGGTGATCGGACTACTTTTAGTGTTCCTCTTGAGGGGGGGGGTTTCCCACTGGGTTTTCCCTCTTTTCCTCACTTATTTTGTTTTTGAGCATTGTTTCAATTCCAGCATTGTACAGGGTGATGTATGGCCTTAATTTCTGAGGCCCTAGCATTTTTATGCATTTTATGTTTTCTAACTCCTCCTGAGTATAGCTTAAGGGGGGAATCCCCTTCAAATCTCTGTTTTAATTAATGAAATTAAATACCCTATCCTAAATATATATTCCACACCTTTTGTATCTAAACTAATTAATAATCATGCCCCTTAATTTTTCCTTCTCTGCATTCTTTCCTGTAGAATTCTCCTTTTTTCTGTTTTTAATTCTTGTAGCTCACCCTTTTTTTTATTTCATCAAAAGAACATTCTATTTTTTTTACCAATTTAGGAGACCTATTTTACACAAGTGTGATCTCCAGAATAGCTTATGACACAATGGATAGATGCACATATCAATAGGCTAAATCTTGTCAGTCTTATATTAATTTTATCATTAACACGTAAGATATGGAGTGCATTTTCTTGAGCCAACTTAGGCAGATTTACTAGTACTAAAACAAGACAAAACCTGCCAGAAGGCACTTTTGGAAAATTAACAACTTCATACTCAGAGGATTTTTTGATAATTTTATGATATGGTTAGGTGCACCAAACCACAATATATAGGACTATACCTTCATAATTATTTAATACATCAAATATAAATTATGGCAGGAATTTTACAGAGGCCACCGAGGCCACTTATTCCATATAAATCTGAGGACTAATTATTCCATATAGTTTTTCAGTTGGATTTCCACTATAACGAGCTATACCCTAGTACCATGGTTGAGGCAGTTATCTCAAAACCTAAATTATGGATGGCATTCTCTTAAGGATACATGGACCAATTTTGACTAATTATTCCATAATTGGGTAATTTCTTGACTTTCACCATTTTTTGATATTTATTCGGAGTGATGTCATAATGCAACAGTGAATTCATATTCATTCCACATCATCATCTATGTCATTCCACGTCATTATATTTTCCATATCATCATTCATTCCATGTCATCACTACCTTTGTCTTTCCTTTGACTTTCACTAAGTTCAGTCTGCCATCATGTCCTTGGTTATTCCTTTTTCATCACTTAACTCCAAAGGATGTAGTACACATCACTTAGCACAACATAACTTCTCTCACCATCAAACTCTTCTTCATTTTCCTTAGGTGAGCATTTTAATGGAGTAGTGCAAATATGGCTGGGAGGCACTTTTGGAAAATTGAAATTTTTTCCTCGAAGACCCTTTGGTCAAGTTGATGACATGGTTGTATGATACATAGAAAAATTTATAGTTCCAAACTCTCAAAATACTTTTATCATCATCCTGTGAGATGTAGAGGGAAATTCCTTAAGTCCACTTAGGCAATTTTAAACAAACATTTTTTTCTCTCTTAAATTAGGTCCAATTTTCATAAAACACTTATTTGGAAGGTCCATAAATTCTCCCTCGGGAAATTCAATAACAATATCAAGATATGTTCAAGTATAAAAATAAAACAATATACAATACCCCCATGAGGTACAGTCATTTTTTTCAACACACAATTTGTGGCAGGCATTTTCCCAAGGCCACTTGAGCCAGTTTTCCAACACAGACTTTTTTACTCGCTTTGATGCAAAACTCTATTTGGAATACCTAGAAGTTTATCCTCATAGGTGGTGAAGTCAAATCGATACCATTTTTAGATAAACAATATAACAAGCTATAGCCTAGTACCATGGTGGAAGCATTTCTCTCAAAACCTGAATTATGGCAGGCATTCTCTCAAGGCTACATGGACCAATTTTGACTAATTATTCCATACTTGGTAAATTTCTTGATTTTCACCATTTTTCCATCTTTTCAGAGTGATGTCATAATGCAACAATTACTTCATATTCATGCCACATCATCATCTATGTCATTCCATGTCATAATATTTTCCATATCATCATTTATTCCATGTCATCACTACCTTTGTCTTTCCTTCGACTTTCACTAAGTTCACTTTGCCATCATTTCCTTGGTTATTCCTTTATCATCATTGAAATCTAGAGAGTGTAGGACACATCACTGAACACAACACCAATTGTCTCACCCTCAAACTCTTCTTCATTTCCCTTAGGCAGGCATGTTACTATAGTAGTGCAAATATGGCTTGGAGGCACTTTTGGCAGATTGAAATCTTCTTCCTCTTAAACTCTTTGGCCAAGTTGATGACCTAGTTCTATGATATACATACAAAAATATAGAGGTACAAAATCTCAAAATATTTTTATCATCATCCTACTATATGTGGAGGGAATTTCCCTTAGGTCACTTAGGTAGTTTTACACTTAGACAATTTTTGCTCTCTCTTAAACTAGGTCCAATTTTCCTAAAACACTTATTTGGAAGGTCCATAACTTATCCCTTGGGCACTTTCAGAACAATATGAATATATTTTTAGGTAAAAGAAACACCAATATCTAAGACCCCCATGAGAGGCATGCATTTTCTTCAACACACAATTTGTGGTGGGCATTTTCCCAAGGCCACCTGAGCCAATTTTCCAACACTTGGTCATTTTTACTTGCTTTGATGCAATACCCTGTTTTGGAAGACCTAGGACTTTCTCCTCGGAGGTGATGAACTCAAAATGAAACCATGGTTGGATTTCCACTATAACGAGCTATACCCTAGTACCATGGTGCAGGCAGTTTTCTCAAAACCTAAATTATGGAGGACATTCTCTTAAGGATACATGGACCAATTTTGACTAATTATTCCATAGTTGGGAAATTTCTTGATTTTCACCATTTTTCCATATTTATTCAAAGTGATGTCATAATGCAACAGTGCCTTCATACATTCTACATCATCATCTATGTCATTCCATGTCATTGTATTTTCCATATCATCATTCATTCCATATCATCACTACCTTTGTCTTTCCTTTGAATTTCACTAAGTTCACTCTGCCATCATGTCCTTGGTTATTCCTTTGTCATCACTGAACTCCATAGGATGTAGTACACATCACTTAGCACAACATAAATTCTCTCACCCTCAAACTCTTCTTCATTTTCCTTAGGCAGGTCTTTTAATGGAGTAGTGCAAATATGGCTGGGAGGCATTTTTGGCAGATTGAAATATTTTTCCTTGAAGACCGTTTGGTAAAGTTGATGACATGGTTGTATGAGACATACAGCACTATAGAGTTCCAGACTCTCAAAATAATTTTATCATCATCTTGTGAGATGTAGAGGGAAATTCCTTAAGTCCAATTGGGCAGTTTTAAACAGACAATTTTTGCTCTCTTAAACTAGGTCCAATTTTCATAAAACACTTATTTGGTAGGTCCATAACTTCTCCCTCGGGAAATTCAAGAACAATATCAATATATTTTCTGGTATAAAAAAGAACAATATACAATACCCCCATGAGGTGCAGTCATTTTCTTCAACAAACCATTTGTGGCGGGCATTTTCCTAAGGCCACCTAAGCCAGTTTTCCAACACAGACATTTTTACTCGCTTTGTTGCAAAACTTTGTTTTGGAAGACCTAGAAATTTATGCTCAGAGGTGATGAATTCAAACAGATACCATGGTTAGATAAAAAATATAACAGGCTATAGCCTAGTACCATGCTGCAAGCATTTTTCTCAAAACCTGAATTATGACAGGCATTCTCTTAAGGCTACATGGACCAATTTTGACTAATTATTCCATACTTGGTAAATTTATTGATATTCACCATTTTTCCATCTTTTCAAAGTGATTTAATAATGAAATAATTACTTCATCTTCATGTCACATCATCATCTATGAAATTCCATGTCATTATATTTTCCATATCATCATGTATTCCATGTCATCACTACCTTTGTCTTTCCTTTGACTTTCACTAATTTCACTCTGCCATCATTTCCTTGGTTATTCCTTTATCGTCGCTGAACTATAGAGAGTGTAGGATAGATCATTGAGCACAACAAAAAATGTCTCACCCTCAAACTCTTTTTCATTTCCCTTAGGCAAACATTTTACTAGATTAGTGCAAATATGGTTGGGGGCACTTTTGGCAGATTGAAATCTTCTTCTGATCAGACTCTTTGGTCAAGTTGATGACCTAGTTGTGTGACCTACATACAACAGTGTTGATCCTAGATTTGTTATAATTTTTTGGAGTTAAATTACTCATTTAAACATATATTTTATTATCTTTTGTATGTTTTATGTGATGCAGATCATTATTCAACCTCAGGTATGAGTGTTTTTAAGGTTTATTTAAAATTATTTTATTAGTATCATTTTTATGGTTTTATTAATTAAAAATAGCCTTATTAAAATGCATTTGATGTATTAATTGGTTTGTATAATTGTTTACAGGTTTCATAATATTTTTGGGCCAAGTTAATACACAAAATGCATTCATATTTCTTTTCGCACAGCATCTCCAGCTCGACATCTAGCTCGTCATTCAGCCCATTGCATGAAACTCGCCAGCGGTTTGCCAGATGTCGAAATGTGTTGCTGTAGAATCTAGTCCTGAAGCATGCTAGCTGATAGACACTCTGTTCACCCTAGATCGATGCCCAGTGTATCCATCTCACATCCCAGCCTTCTGTTCATCTCTCCTTCCAGATTTCCCATCAGACTACGCGTTGTTGAGAATTAACTCTAGGCATTTAAAACATGAAACAACTGCAAATGTTCTATTATCCATGCATCTAGTGATGAAGCTGTGTTTTAGATACTTGCCAGCATGCGTTCTCCTTTACTTGCTACCACATCAACCATCCACGCGCTGGATTGATGAATTCAACTCACTCCCTATGCTCGCCACCACATCAACCATCCATGTGCTGGATTGATGCATTCAACACATGCCCTAAAAGGATCACTCGTGGCCTCCTCTACCTGAATCCAAACTACCACTATTCTACGTGTTTAAAGAATAAGAACAGCCTGCATTCTAGAATACCCACCATGTATGCTTCCCTTGCTCACCACCATTCCACAGGTGCGCTGAAGAAGGAGTCATGGGCCACATACGAAGACCTGCTACACTAAAACAAGAACTTGTGCGTATGTTGTCTAGTGAAAAGAACCAAATTTGCGCTGAAGAAGGGAGATACTTATGCATTGGCCTGTGATTAACTAAATGTCCATTATAGTTGACTAAATTTAGAGAGCAGTCAACCACTAAAGGGCTGACTTTATCATCTCTGTAAATCATTATATAAAGCACCCTCTGCGAGAGAGCTAAAGTTAGCTAGAAAATCAGTCAGTTAGCAGAGTTAGGAGAAGAGTTCTTGCTATGATTTACTCTTGAACATTGTATTTATGTTCCACTATCTAAAAAAAGAGCTGTATGCATTGTTGTTGAAGATTTTGTTTAAGTAGAAGTTAGACAGGAATCACCTCTGATTGCTGAGAGCACCCCTCATCAACCATAGTTTCATTTTCTTTGTTTAGCTTAGTTTCTTTTATGTTTTAGCTAGTCTAGTTTAATTTCTAGTTTGCTTCCATTAGATTATATTAAATGTTATTCTATTTGTTTTCTATAATACATTAAGTAAGTTTTATTTCGAAGTTAATTAGTTAGATGCGTGCATAGCTTACTTTCAGTTATTTTCTTTCAGTCATTTGGTTTCAAGTTATTTCATTTTTCGCATTTTCAGTCTTTGTATTCAAGAATATAGAATAAGTTGCTTTCATGAATTTAGAATAGATTCAATTCTGTTATTTCCTTTCCTTTTTTGAATTTATGCAAGTTAATTTCCAGTTTATTTATTAGATTAATATGCAATGATTCCTTTTGTTCATGAATTAGTTTAAGCTTAATTTGTTGTTAAATAGGTTTATTTACTATTCTAATGCATTAGAATTACATTTGCATGGTTTCAGCTAAAGATTAGTTTTTACCATTTTAATTGTGCAGCTTGTCATTCGGATAGCATGTTCATTTTGTTATTCATCCACCCCTTTCATTGCCACAGTTCAGTCTCTCGTTCAACTCTTAGTTCTTTTTTTATTGTTTTTTATGTGTTTGAATATTTTTTTTAGTTTTGTTTTCTGAATGTCCGAATTATGTTTTGACTATCATATTTAGATGCTAGTTTTGTTTAACCTTAAAGTTAAAGTTTAGTTGTTTTAAATTATTTATTAAAGTTTTATCATTTTCCTTACTTGTTTTACTTTGAACATAGTTTAAGTTATTCTTAACTTTTGATTTTGATTTTGTTTTATTGTTGTATGGTTTTTTGTTTATTCCGTTTGAATTGATTTATTCGTTTGTATGCAAGATTTAGTGTTATATGTGTTATTCTTAATATGTTTTTAGGTTGTCTTTTTTATGTTGTGTTATTGTTGAAAGAACTTGTAGGATAGAACCTAAAGATATTTATTTTATTAAGTTTTCTACTTGCTTCTTTTATCAAGTTTTCTTTATTAAGTTTTCTACTTTCTTCTCTTATTAAGTTTTCTAGTTGCTTATAAGTTAAATTTTCCTTGTACCCTAGTTTTCTATTTTAATAGTTAATTGTTGATTGTATTTCAGTTTAAAGTTTATTATCAGTTGTTTAGTTTATTAGTCTACCTCAATTTAAATACTTTAATAATTGTAGTTTTAGGAGTTTGAATAAGTTTTTCATTTTGAAATATCTTTCGATCTTTTGTTTGTTAAGATATTTACATGACACCAACTACCTTCGCATATATTTTGTGTTGACTCTAAGCTTACCAACCCTGGTTGATAATTAAAGAATAGCTGGATTAATTTTAGACACAATTACACCTAACACTTTTGGCCCCGTTGTCGGGGAGTTGTTCTGTAAGGTAGAATAGAATTCTTTATGAAGTTTAGTAATAGGTTGGTGGTATGGGAGCAGTAAGATGACACGTAATAACCTGCGCATCTGTTATAATAGGCACCCCCAAATCCAACAACAGTAGTAGCATAGGTTTTCTTCATTTTAAAAGTATTTCATGAGTAGAATTAGAGATCCACAAGGTAGATTTATTCAGACCAAAAAGGTTATTGAAGTCTCTACTAATTATCATAGGGGACGTAATTCCCCAACTACTAACTCACCAAAAAGGTATCAAAAGATGCCTATAGGATGTAGTTCTACCTTGAAACCTAAGGATTTTCTCTTAAAAAATCTTACTAGAGAAGCCATTGAAGGAGAAGGAACCTTGGAAGAAGGTCCTATGGATTCAATAAAAACATGGTTGATCAAAGAAATATCTCTCCCGAAAAGGAATGTTGGGGTGCCCCATTATCATCTCGAAAGGAGCCTCCTAGGTATATTTACATTAAGAATCCAGCTTATATAAAGAGACAGGGAGAAAACGAAGATCATGATGAAGTTATAAATGACCAAGGAGAAGGGGGAAATCGAACTGAGGCTACCTTTGGTTTCCCTATATTAGATACAATGCAGTATGTAACCATGAAAAACATCCCTCCTTCCTCCTTACCTACTTTCTATGGAAAACGTAATGAGGAACCAAACACATTTTGTTCGACTTCGATCCTTTGCAGGAGTTACAATTATCTGCAAGACGGTCACAAGAT
>LPNX010522850.1:0-18654 GCA_001517045.1 Pseudotsuga menziesii | reverse complement strand
AAAACTATTTCCCGCTACACTCAAATATTCCACCTTCAAATGGTTCATGGGATTAGGAGAATGCACTATCAGGACTTGGGATGATATGAAAAACTCATTCTTAAGAAAATATCAATAATACTGCAAAATTAAGGAATCTTGACATGATATATTCAAGATAGAACAACATGAAGATGAGAGCCTAGAGGATTATCTGAAGAGCTTCATTTATACATTACATAAGTCTAAATATAATGACCTTCGAGAAGATGTAGTACGTACACTTTTCCTTAATGGATTCTTCGAGGACTTGTTAGAAAGTATTAATCTCATGGAAGCTCGCGATATTTCCCATAAAACGTTTGCACATATCAATGATATGTGTAAAAATTATTCTAGTAGTAGGGGGGAAGTTACAAAAAAAATCGAGAGTCTTTTAGTCGAAATATAAGAGGAAATGTTCCTACTTCAAGAGGAGTTATAAGAGTAGAGCTAGGAAACCTATTGGATAATTTTAAGACTGATATCTTAGGAGCAATGGGTTCCCAACTAGATGTTTTATAAGAGAATAAGAGGCAGGATGAAGAATGAGCAGAAATGATTATTTTTTGTCCAATATGTAGAAATAAACATCCCCAAAGGGAATTTCCATTAAACAACATCTTCGTATGTCACATCTATACAGAGGAGAATCCAACAAATAATTGTCCATCCTTGTCTAGATTGCAAGCCATATATAAGATTTAGGATGTAGCTGAAACATCTAGGAGACCTCCTTGGAAACCTAGAGACCAAACAACATTATCCAAACTTTCCACCACAACCTCCACTCTATTATCCTCTATATCAACCACCTTGACAATGGAACAATTCTAGCTGGCAGAATTGGCCCCCTCAGTATCCTCTTGCTCAATTTCCACAACAACAATATTGGTCACAAGGATGGAGAGGACAACCATATCATCATCCTAAACTTGTCCCTGCATCTAATCATCCTTATCCTCAGAATCAAACAAATTTCCAGCAAATGTCACATGGATTTGTGCTTCCAATTCCTTTTATCACACAACAAACTCATCACTTTCAGAATGTATATCCTCCTCGATTGACATTATTACCTACACAGCTAATACCTAACCCTAATAATACACCAACTCAAGCTATTAACAGTAGTGAGTTGAAAACTCTTCCCTCATACCTTATTTCAATTGTATCTGTACATGAAATTCAATTACGATGAGGAAGAGTTGTGAATAATAAACCTAAGTTATTAGTCATCATTTAGGAACCAAACGAAGAAGAATATTCAAGTGAACCCATAAATGATTCTATTTTGGAGGATGTGAACATTCCAAAGGTTCCAGTACACACCCATCCTCCACAAGAAACTATTCAGGAGCAAAGAATTCCTCCATTTCTAGAAATATTAATAATAGAAAGACCTATAGTTCATCCAGAGTATAATATTTTGAATGAATTAAAGAACGTTTGTATTAAAATCCCTCTATTACAAGATATTAAAGATATACCAATCTATAGTAAGGTAATAAAAGATATTTGTATTGAATGTCCAGGGAATATGCAAAAACACCCTCTTACAATTCATGTTATAGGAGAAAAGTATGAATGTATGACAAGTTAGTCCTAGATTGCAAAATATACAAATCTAGGAGCTCTAGTAGTGACTGTAATTATAAAAAACACCACCGTAGAGAATACATTAATCAATTTAGGGTCTACTATTAACATGATGACCGCCATAGTTTTAGAAGTTTTGCAGTTAGGACAATTTCTTCAATGTACTCCTTCCATCCTAGAACTAGCAGATCGCACTACGGTAAAACCCATTGGAGTCATGGATGACATTGTTGTATCAGTAGCTTCATGGGAATACCATGTTGACTTTATGGTTGTAGAATCAAAGGATCCTTCTAAAGGACATCCTATTATCTTAGGAATACCATGGTTAGCTACTAGAAATGATTTTATAGGGTGTAGGGATGGAGAGATGACTATTCCAATGGGTTGTCCACAAAAATACTTATTTTATACCCCCTAGCACAACCAATAACTAAAAAACCATGGTGGTTAAATTTTTATTTTGGGGATGAAGACTTTGATGATCTCTCCCTTCCTAGTTATTTTTCTTTAGCACTTCAGGAGAAAACCATTGACAATGTATTAAACCAGTTTGTTTCTTCGACAACATGTACAAATTTCCCTCAGTCCTTTGCTCAACTCGATCAAATTTATGGAGATGAGTTTCAAGAGAATATGGCTCTCTCAATGTTTACACTAACACCTTGTGGCTTTACAATTAAATAGCATATAGGACCATATACCATACCTTTGACCCTAAAAAATTATTACATATAAACGTCGGATTAAGTGAAAACCAACAAGCACAACTGCTTAAAGTTATTAAGAAACAAGCTGGAGAATTTGCATAGGAATACACTGATATGAAGCGTATACACCCCGATACCTATATTCACCATATTTATATGGATCCAAGCATGTCACCTTTAAGGCAACCACAGAGGAGGATGAATCTTGCTCTAAAGGATATAGTAAAAGAAAAATTACAAAAACTCCTCACTATTGGTTTCATCTAACCTATTTCCGACAGTAAATAGGTATCTCCTTTAGTAGTAGTTTCAAAGAAAGTTACAGGAGAATGGTGTATTTGTGTTGATTTTAGAGAGCTAAACAAACCTACACTTAAAGACTACTTTCCTTTACCTTTTATCGATCGAGTATTAAATACTCTATTAGGTAAACATTATATTTCCTTTCTTCATGGGTATAGTGGTTACAACCAGATTTTAATAGCACTGGAAGATCAACACAAAACCACTTTTACATGCCCTTGGGAACATATGCTTATCAAGTTTTTCCATTTTGCTTATGTAATGCACCTACAACTTTTCAGCGGTCAGTCTTAGGAATCTTTTTTGATATTATACATGACTGTGTGGAGGTATACATGGATGAATTTACGGCCTATGGTAATAATTTTCAAGAATTCCCTGACAATATCGAGAAGGTCTTGATTCGATGTCAAGAAATGAATTTATCTCTCAGTCATGAAAAATGTAAAATGTTACTGACATACGGTATAGTTTTGGGACACCATGTTTAGTCCCAAGGAATCAAGGTAGACCCTACAAATATTGAAGTAATTGTTGGCCTTCCCTATCCCAAAACTCAGAAAGAGGTAAGAAGCTTCCTTGGTCATGCAGGCTATTACCGCCGCTTTATTGAAAATTTTACTAGAATGGCTGCACCGATTTTTAAGTTACTTATAAAGGACTTAGAATTCCAGTGAACATAATCTTGTCAAAATGATTTTGAAATCCTAAAAGATAAACTATCGGTGGAACCAATACTTAGGGGTCCTGATTGGTCCCTCCCTTTTCACATATCTACTGATGCCTATGATACGGCCATAGGAGGAGTCCTCAGCCAAAAAGAAGGACAAGCACCTTATGCCATCTGTTATACTTTTATGATTTAAGCTAGAAATACATTAGGATCTTTAACTAAGAGAATAAGACGCACAACAATCAAACATAAGATACAATGAACACAGTGTTTATCCTCAGGGAAACCATAAATGGTGAAAACCCCACAAATTCCTTAGAGATAGAATCAGTACCAGAAGTAAATCCCCAAAACAATAAGATGATCTCTCGACAGCAGTAACCTCTTTCTTCCTTGCCCCAACATTTTCTTCTTCCTCAGCTATCTGCTACAACTGAGTGTGAGTGAGTGTGTGATAAATAGAGAGGATATATCTCTATTTATACTAATTCTTGACTTGAATAAACCTAACTAGGGCCGACTTCTCTAGGAGATTCTAATAACCCTAGTGCCCTGGAATTGCAGGGACTTTAACCCTTGACCAATAGGAGGGTTACCCACAATGACTTGACATGACTTGTTTACATTATAAAACTTCATGATATGAACATTAGGGCATGACATGACTCAAGTACATTACAAATACATCCTGAAATAAACATCGGGTTACAATACATAAGAAATACAAGTGAATACATTCTGATGTTACAATTTCATCAACACTCCCTCTTAACTAGGGAGGTATTATTTTGACACAATTTTCAGTAGAAGTATTCTTCTTTGTATAATCTAGATCATCATCGGGTCTTTGTCATCTTCAATTCATATTCATCTTCAAGTCATCTTTATCATTGGATATGGATCACCATCACTAGATCTAGATCATCACTCGATCTGAATCACCACTGGACATCATAATTGGATTTGGATCATCACTCACTCTGGATCATCACTGCTAGATCATCATCACTGAATCATCACGGGTGCTATCTCTTGATTCTTCTTGTCACAGAAAGTTCTATAGAGCTGGCCCTTTTTCATGCTGGATGTACATCTACAGAGCCAGTCCTTTTTCACACTGGATGTATAATCACACATAGAAAGTCCTTTTTCATACTAGATGAGTCTTCATAGAGCCAGTCCTTTTTCATACTGGGTGTGGAATCCACACAGAGCTAGTCCTTTTTAATAGTAGATGAGTCTTCACAGAGTCGTTCCTTTTTCATACTGGGTGTGGCATCCAGACAGAGCTTGTCCTTTTTCATATTAGATGAGTCTTCATAGAGCTATTCTTTTTTTAGACTAGGTGTGGCATCCACATAGAGCTAGTCCTTTTTCATACTAGATGATTCTTCACAGAGCCAGTCCTTTTTCATACTGGATGTGGCATCCACACATAGCTAGTCCTTTTTCATACTAGATGAGTCTTCACAGAGCTAGTCCTTTTTCATACTGGGTGTGGCATCCACACATAGCTAGTCCTTTTTCATACTAGATGAGTCTTCACAGAGCCAGTCCTTTTTCAAAATGGGTGTGGCATCCACACAGAGCTAGTCCTTTTTCATACTAGATGTGTCTTCACAGAGTCAACCCTTTTTCATGCTAGATGTGGAATCCACACAAAGTTAGTCTGTAATGTCCCCGGTTTTGACCTCGTTTGCATGATGTATATATTGTAATTAATCATGGTTAGGAGCTCAAGGCAAAATCCCCACCATTGATTTGGTTGCATGTGTGTTTCGAAAATGGGGATAGTTGCTGATGGTTTATCGTGCCATTTGGCACATTATAATTCGGCATCATGTAAATACGCACATCAATTAAAACTAAAACCACAACTAGCTATGGCAGTGCAATGTTGAATGAAAAGGGCATGGTTCCGAAGGATAAAGGGTGGGGGATGTCAAACCTTGGTTATGGGAAAAACCCATATGTTTCCACCTTATTTAAATTGCCATCTTCCCTTGTCAACCTATTTATTGCTTTGTTTTGTTAATTGAGGGGGTTAATGTTTTGGGGAGTGGGTGTGGCAAGACTGTCAGTCCTTGCCTACACGCACACTCCACTTCTCCATGATTCTTCCATTCTGGCCTCCTCATCCTCACCTTCACGAGTGTGGTCTGTGGGTTCCACGCGATGGTATGTGGATTCACGTGCAAGTTGGGATCCTCACACAAAGAGGCAGTCTCTCTTCCTCACGCACTAGTCGGGTTCTTCTTTGTCTGCGTACCCACGATTTGGGTTGCTGTTGTTCTTCCATGATTTTAGATGACTATTGGGAGTCTGTCCTTCTTCCATTTCGGACTGTTGTTTCCCCCACTTGCTAGCCGCATCCTTTCTCCTCATGCACAGGGATTTTGCGTTGGATTTGCTCACACAGGGAGCAAGAGAAATTGTGGCTGTCACTTGGAAATTTTGGGTGCAGGAGCCATTTCGTGCTCAGATACTGTGTGTAAGTTTCCTCACTGATTTGTGGCCATGCATATGTTTTCCTCTGTGTTTTGGGGTCTGGCGCAAGTTGCTCTCATGCACAGACCGTTGGATTCATTTTCCATGTTGTGAGCCATGCTATCTGATTTCATTTTGGGACTGTTGTCTTCCCAGTGTTTTGTTGGCTGTGGTGCTCAAATTCGTTTTGGGCCACTATGGATTTCTAATCTGTTGGTTGAGTTTCCCTATTCTGGGACTAGGGATTGCGGCTATCATTCATTGTGAGTTTGCGGCTACTGAAGTACCCTGGTTTTGGTCGCAGCTGAGTTGTTTTGGCCATGATAGGGCCAATAACAACTCCATGTTGCCTTGTGGACTTGAGCTTTGATCCTCTTCTATTTGGGATTATCCTTGGTTGCCTTTGCCTTCATCACAGGGCTAGGAAGGGTTGTTTTGCTGCTGGTATTCAGTGGTTGGTCTTAGGGACTGTGCTGGCTTGGCTGATCTGTAGATGGCCTGATAAACCCAGTGGTGTTGGTTCAGCTGATTGTGTCCCCTGGCTATGTGTAAGCCTGCATTGTCCCTTATCCTGGGAAGAATCATGCCCAGCTCGGGGGTAGTAGCATTGCTGAGAGATTGATGAGCAAGCTGGCCTATGGTTGGGTGGAACGTTGCAGCGACGTAGCAGGTTGCGGGTGAGGTCTTCATCAAATAGGTTCTACTGCTGCTCCACCTCTGCAAATTATATTGATGTTTAATGAATTATGACGAATCATGCATCCTACTGTGTATGTTTAAGAAATTTAATATCAGCATTTGTATTGCTTATTTTCATGGGGTTGTTTCCCGTATGCTTGGTGTTCATCACGTCCTCTTCGCCGGTCTGAGGGATGGGGACGTGACATAGTCCTTTTTCATACTAGATGTGTCTTCACAGAGACAACCCTTTGTCATGTTGGATGTGGAATCCACACATACATCTGACAATGGAAGAAACCAATCCTGTCACCATGTCAAAAGGGCACAACATAGACACATCACTTCCTCTTGGGAGGAATCTTGATCTGGAGAACACCAAGATTCTCCCTGAAGTATTCAAACTTCACCCTAGCCAATGGCTTAGTCAACACATCAGTTATCTATTTGTCTGTCGCAACATATTGGAGCTTCACTGCTCCTCTCTACACCATATCTCTGATATAGTGATACTTGATCTTGATATGCCTCGAATTGTCATGGAACACTGGGTTCGCTGACAACTTCACACAACTCTAGTTTTCACAATATATACAAGTAGAATCTAACTAGAGATCAAATAAATCAGATAGTAGCTTCCTCATCCATACTACCTCACAACTAGCTAAATAGGATGTGACATCCTCTGCTTCAGCTTTACTTAGTGCCACACAGGATTTCCTCCTACTAAACCAAGAGATCACACCTAATCCCATACTGAAGTAGCACCTTGAAGTGCTTTTCCTATCAATGTCACTTCCTGCCCAATCTGAATCAACATAACCCTCCAGGTTAATTCTTTGATTAGTCTTATACTTGAGCCCATAATCAACTGTACCCTTCAAGTACCTCAGAATATGCTTTGCAGTAGTCACATGAACATGTCTCAGATCTGTTAAGAACTGGCTCAAGGTTTTCATAGCAAAGCAAATATCTGGTCTTGTGTTCATCAAGTACTTCGAGGACCCAATCATCTAACGATACACCATGACATAAATCGAATCTGATGAAGCATCACTCAATAGCTTCAGGTTCAATGTCATAGGTGGGTTAAGGCCTTGTAGTTCATCATCCCAAATCCCTTCAGGATCTCTACTTCATACTTCCCTTGTGCAAGCAAGATTCCATCTGCATTCTACCACACCTCCATGCCTAGAAAATAATGCATCATAGCCAAGTCCTTCATTTTGAACTTGGCAGCAAGCTTCCTCTTCATATCCGCATTTAACCCGTCCATACCCATTACAAACAAATCATCTACATATAGTAATAGCATCACTGGGTTGCCATATTCAACCTTGTAGTAAAGGTTGGACTTTGCTTTACTCTTGGTAAAGCCCAATATAGATAGGAAGCTATCAATTCTATTGTACCATGTCATGGGTGCATGTTTCAAGCCATACAGGGACTTCTTCAATATACACACATGAGACTCCCTGTCATGTGTCTTGAAACCGAGTGGTTGCTCAACATACACTTCCTCTTCCACTACACCATTCAAGAAAGCAGTCTTGACATCCATTTGGTTTATCTTCTATTTCATCACTGCAGCCAAGGAAAGTACTGATTTGATGGAAGTGTATCTAGCTACAGGTGCAAAAGTTTCTTCATAATCTATTCCTTCTTTCTGGGAGAAACCATGAGCAACAAATATTTCTTTATATTTTTCAATGCTACCATCTATAGCATGCTTGAACCTGTACATCCATTTCAAAGTTACGATAGACTTCCCTTCTGGTCTTGGGACAACATCCCAAACATCGTTCTTCATGATCGATTGATACTCTTCAATCATAGAATCCTTCCATTCTTTTCGTTCTATTTATTCTTCATAATTGGAAGGTTCTTTATCAATGAAATCACATAACAACGCTAGATATCTAGAGTAGGATCGGGTCCTCCTTCTTTCTCTGTGATTCTTTTCTGGAGCCCCATATCTTTCCACACCTTGGATAGCTTCTCATACCCAAGCAGGTTTCCTCTTATAGGGATTGTTTTCCTAAGGTGGATCTACAGGTTCTTGAGGTTCTTCAAATTATTGATCTTCTTCTTGAGTTTCTTCATTTATGGTTGTATCATGAATTCTAGGTGCTTCTGCTTCTTAAGGTTCTTCAGTAGGTCTCTCTATGGATTTATTGTAAGCTGAATCTTCATCAAATGTTACATCCCTGCTAATGTCGATCTTCTTGAATCCTGGGAAGTATATTCTATAAGCCTTTGAGATTTCAGAGTATCCAACAAGTATACCCTTCTTTCCTGAAGGATCTAAATTTGTTCTCTTCTCTTTTGGAATGTATATGTACACTGGACAACCGAATATTCTGAGGTGGCTGAATACTGGTTTCTTTCCGAAAAATACTTCTTCAAGTGTCTTGTTCAAGAGTACTCTATGTGGAGTATGGTTCTATACGCACACCATTGTTCTGGAAGCTTATGCACATAGATGCATAGGAAGATCTTGATCATGGAGCATTTCTCTTACAATTTCCATGATAGTACTATTCTTCCATTTTGCAATCCCATTCTATTGTGGATTATATGTAGTGGATAACTCCCTCTTAATCCCCGAGTCTTTGCATAACTCTTTCAATTCATTTAAAGTGAATTCTTTGCCATTATTTGATTGAAAAGTATTTATCTTCTTTTTAGTGTGGTTCTTGATCAATGCTTTGAATTCCTTGAACTTGCTAAATACTTCATCTTTGTTCTTCATGAAGTAAATCCATGTCTTCCTAGAAAAGTCATCAATGAAAGGAACATAGTATACATACCCTCTTAGAGAACTTGATGACATTGGACTTCATACATTGGAGTAGATGATTTTCAAGATTCCTTTTACTTTTCTCTCGCTACTTGGAAATCTCTTTTTTGTGTTCTTTCCTTTCACACATCCTTTGCAGACCCCATCATGTTTTGCTTGAATTTATAGAAGACCAACATCTTTGCTTACAAGTGGTAGTGCCCTGTAATGCACATGTGCAAGCCTTCTATGCCAAAGTTCACTTGGTTCTACTTAGTCATGAACCAAAGCTTGTTCTGTTTGGCCCTTGAACTTGTATAGACCTCCTTCTTGTTCCCCAATCACTATTGCATCATCAAAAGTATTTCCTTTTGGCCACATAAGAACTTGGCCATCTACAAAAGAAACACTCATTCCTTATCCATCCAATGAAGATATGGAGAGGAGGTTCTTCTTTAGTCCCGGAACAAATAATACATTTTTCATCTTCATAAATTTCCAGAGTCTAGTTTATAGGAGGATTCACCGCAACCTTTTATTGGATACTGGTAGTCATCCCCAATTTTCACCTTGTGAGGTGACTCATGTTCAGATAATTTCATAAATGATTCTTTGAATCACATCATGTTCTTGGAAGCACCATTGTCTATGAGCCAATCATTGCTTCCATGCAAAACAGTTCCCGTGAGAGCGGAGATCAGCACATATTCTTCATCACTTGAAGAATCACTTTCTTATCTAATTCTCTTTGTGGAAGGTTCATCATCCTCTGCAGCATGAGCATGATGTCTTCTCTTGTTTCCCTTCTTCTTCTTTGATTTCCCTTTGTTAGGGAATAATTTGGATATGTGACCTTTCTCATCACATATGTAACATCTAATAGTAGCCCAATCTCTTCTAGAGTGATGAGACTTACCTTTGGAGTGATGATGGTCCCTTTTGGTTTTCTTGGTGTGGGCTATGAGAGCTTGATCTTCACTTCCCATCTTTTCTTCTCAAGCTGCTATCCGAGCTTCTTCTTGAGAGCATTCTTCTCATAGTCTACTAAACTTGACTAACTTCTTTCTATCATAGATCCCTTGAATGAAAGAGTCCCATGATCTAGGGAGACCATTCAAGGTGGTCATCACAATCTCTACATTTTCCGCTTCTTCATCTACTGCTTCCAGTTGTTCCATGATCTGGGATACCCTTGTAAAGTAATACTGGATGGTCTCAACATTCTGGATCTTTACATTCTTCAATTAGTTTGTCAAAGTCATATTCTTGTTTATGTTCTTCCCTTCAAACAATTTGGTTAGGGCATCAAACATAGCTTTAGGTGTTTTTAGGGAGGACACCTGTGGTATGAGGTGATCCTTGATTGAATCAGAAATAATCCTCTTTTACATAACTAACTTCTTCTTATGTAAGGCCTTAGCCTCATCTCCCTCTGGAACTAGAACCTCCTCACTGATGTAGGAGTCCAACTCATTTTCTTCCAGGACTAGGGAGATCCTATACATCAAGGCTCAGAATTGTTAGTTTTTCAACATTTAAGCTAGCATTATGTTAAGATCTTTTCACTCAGAGAATAACAAGCATAGCAATAACATAAGCACATCACATGAGACAAGAGACACAAAGAGTTTTGATCGGGGAAACCATAAATGGAGAAAACCCCGCAACTTCCTCTAAGATAGTATCACCACAAAATGTGATACCCAAAATAGTAAGATGACCTCCCAATACAGCAATAGCCTTCTGTCTTTTGTCAAGCCCAAGTATTTCCTTCTCCAAAGGTGCGCCACACTTGAGAGATCAAGTGATGTATTTCACAAGTGATAAATAGAGAGACTCTCACTCTCTATTTATATTCATCCATTCACTTGAATTACATTTTCACACCTATGCTCGACCTAATATTACTTACCCGAGCCTACACCTTAATTAGTGTATAATAACTCAAGTGCCCCGAAACTGTGGGGACTTACCTAATGACTTGATATGACTTGATTACATTATTAATCCTCTCGATCGGAACATCAGGGTAAGAAAACATGACTCAAATGCATAATAGAAACATCCCAGAATAAACATCGGGTTACAATATACATAGAAGAATACATTCCAAAGTTACATATACATCAACACTCCCTCTTAACTAGGAAGGTATTCTTTCGACACAATTTTCAGCACTGGTCTTCTTCTCTGTATCAAATGGATCATCTCGTCTTCAAGTCATCTTTGTCTTCAAGTCATATTCAATTCATCTGGATCTGGATCATCTCTCTCAATCTGGATCATCATAGTACGTCATCACGGGATCTGGATCATCACTCGATCTGGATCATCATCACTGGACTGAATCTGGATCATCACTCGATCTGGATCACTACTGCTGGATCTGGATCATCACTTGATTTGGATCTCTTGGAGTCATCATAACTGGATCTGGATCATAGCTCGATCTGGATCTCCACTGATCATCATCATGTGTGTACTATCTCGTCATAGGAAGTTCTACAGAGCCAGCCCTTTTTCATGCTGGTTGTAGGCCTACCCTCATGTAGGTCTTCGCCCAGCACTTACATCTGAACTGCTCATCAGAAAGGCACAACCATCCAGGGGAACACATCCAACCACACTGATGCAAGACTCCCATCCAGACAGGAACACATCCTATCACAGTGATGAGAGGTTCCAACACTTATATCTAACCTACTCGTCAGAAAGGCACAACCATCCAGGGGAACACATCCAACCTCACTGATGGAAGACTCCCATCTAGATAGGAACACATCCTATCATAGTGATGAGAGTTTTTAGCACTTATATCTAAGCACGTGGGAACACATCCCTCAGTCGCTCCAGAAAGGCTCTGCACTTACATCCACCAAGGGGAACACATTCGACCACACTGATGGAAGGGCTTGCACTCACATCTGATCCTATGAGAACACATCCCAGCATTCATATCAGAATGGCCCCTAGTCCTTGACTGAGCTACCTGGTAACTGACCAGGCACCTCCATTCTCCTAGAGAATGGCAGTTGCCCTTACATCCGACCTCCTCGTCGGAATGGCCAACACTCACATCTGACATGGAAGAAACTAAATCCTTTAGCCATGAACAGAATGGTTCAACCCTTACATCTGATCAAGTGGGAACACATCCCTCTATCACATCAGAATGGCTACACAGTCCTGCACTGAGTGATCCTGGTAACTGACCAGGTGCCTCCATTCCTAGAATGGCAATCGCCCTTACATCTGTCCTACTCGATAGAATGGCACAGCCCTTATATATGACCTACTCGTCATAATGGCTACAGATCTTAGCACTCATATCAGTCATGGAAGGAACCAATCCTATCGCCATGATGGAACGGCTCAGCCCTTACATATGACCATGGAAGGAACCAATCCTCTCACCATGTCATAATGGCTCTGGGTCTCATCACTGCCTCTGGGAGGAAGCCTCGATCTATAGAACACCAAGTCTCTCTCTGAAGTACTCAAACTTCATCCTAGCCAATGGCTTTATCAATACATCAGCTATTTGTTCCTCAGTTGCAACATACTGGAGCTTCACTACTCCTCTCTACACCATATCCCTGATATAGTGATACTTGATCTCGATATGCTTCGACTTGTCATGGAACACTGGATTCTCTGAAAACTTCACGCAACTCTGGTTTTCACAATATATACAAGTAGCATCTAACTAGAGATCAAATATATCAGACAGTAGCTTCCACATCCATACTGCCTCACAACTAGCTGAACAGGATGCGACATACTCTGCTTCAGCTGTACTCAATGCCACATAGGATTGCTTCCTGCTAAACCAAGAGATCACACCCGATCCCATACTGAACCAACATCCCGAAGTACTCTTCCTGTTGATGGCACTGCCTGCCCAATCTGAATCAACATAACCCTCTAGGTTAATCTTCTGATTCACATCATACTTGAGCCCATAATCAATTGTACCCTTCAGGTACCTTAGAATATGCTTTGCAGAAATCAAGTGAACACTTCTCGTATCTGTCAGGTACTGGCTCAAGGTGTTCATAGCAAAGCAAATATCTAGTCTCGTGTTTGTCAGGTACATCAATGACCCAATCATCTGATGATACATCGTAGCATCAACTGACTCTGAAGAAGTATCACTCAATAGCTTCAGGCTTGATGCCATAGGTGTGGCCATTGCCTTGCAGTCCATCATCCCAAACCTATTTAGGATCTCTACTACATACTTCCCTTGTCCAAGGAAGATCCCATATGTACTCTGCCACACCTCCATACCTAGAAAGTAATGCATCATCCCCAAGTCCTTCATCTCATACTCAGCAGCAAGCTTTCTCTTTGTATCAGCAATCAACCCATCTGTACCTATCAAAAATAGATCATCTACATATAGTAGAAGCATCACTAGGTTTCCATCTTCAACCTTGTAGTAAAGGTTGGAATCTGCTTTACTTTTGGTAAATCCCAAACTGGATAGAAAGCTGTCAATCCTGCCGTACCAGGTCCTGGGTGCCTGTTTCAAACCATACAGGGCTTTCTTCAATCTGCACACATGATACTCTCTGTCATGTGTCTCAAAACCAAGTGGCTATTCTACATACACTTCTTCTTCTACTACACCATTCAAGAAAGCTATCTTGACATCCATTTGGTGTATCTTCCACTTCATCACTGCAGCCAAAGCAAGTACCGTTCTAATGGAAGTGTATCTGGCTACAGGTGCAAAAGTTTTTTCATAGTCTATTCCCTCTTTCTGAGAGAATCCTCGAGCTACAAATATTGCCTTATACTTTTCAATGCTACCGTCTGCAGCATGCTTGATCTTGTAGATCCATTTGGAAGTAACAACTGACTTCCCTTTTGGTCTTGGGACAACATCCCAAACATCATTCTTCATGATCGATTGATATTCTTTTATCATCACATCCTTCCATTCTTTTTGATCTGCCACTTCTTCATAACTGGAAGGTTCTTTATCAATGAAATCACATAGTAAAGCTACATACCCGAAATTTGACCTGGTCCTCTTTCTTTCTCTGTGATTCTCTTATGGAGCCCCATATCTTTCCACACCTTGGATAAGTTCACATACCCAAGTAGCTTTCCTCTTATGAGGATTCTTCTCTAGAGGTGGATCTATGGGTCTTTGTGGTTTCTTAAACTCTCTATCTTCTTCTTGAGCTTCTTCATTCATGATTGTATCATGGATCCTGGGTGCTTCTGCTTCTAATTCTTCAGGTTCTTCAACAGGTTTCTTTCTGGATTTGCTGTAGGCTGTGCCTTCATCAAATGTCACATCCCTGCTGATGTCAATCTTCTTGTATCCTGGAAAGTAGATTCTGTAAGCCTTTGATCTTTCAGAGTATCCCAAAAATATGCCCTTCTTTCCTAAAGGATCTAATTTTGTTCTCTTTTCTTTTGGAATATGTATGTACACTGGAATATTCTGAGGTGGCTGACTTCTGGTTTCTTACCGGAGAAGACTTCTTCTAGAGTCTTGTTCTTGAGTACTCTATGTGGATTATGGTTCTGTACATACACTGCTGTTCTGGCGGCTTCAGCCCAAAGATGCATAGGTAGATCTTGATCATGAAGCATAGCTCTTACTGCTTCCATGATAGTTCTGTTCTTTCGTTCTGCAACCCCATTCTATTGTGGATTATAAGGAGTGGACAACTCCCTCTTAATCCCAGATTCTTTGCATAGCTCCTTGAATTCATTTGAAGTGAATTCTCCACCATTATCTAAATGGATGGTCTTGATCTTCTTTTCAGTATGGTTCTTGATCAAGGCTTTGAATTCCTTGAACTTGCTGAATACTTCATCTTTGTTCTTCATAAAATAAATCCATGTTTTTCTAGAAAAATCATCAATAAAAGAAACATAGTATGCATACCCACTAAGTGAGCTTGATGACATAGGACCACATACATCAGAGTGGGTGATTTCTAGAATGCTTTTCGCTTTGCTTTCGCTGCTTGGAAATGTCTTCTTTGTATTCTTCCCTTTCGCACATCCTTTGCAAACTCCTTCATGTTTTTCTTGAATTTCTGGAAGACCTTCGACAACTTTACTTGCAATAGGTAGTGCTCTATAATGTACATGTGCAAGTCTTCTATGCCAAATTTCATTTGGCTCTACTGTGTCATGGATCAAGGCTTGTTCTGGATGACCCTTCAATTTGTACAAGCCTCCTTCTTGTTCTCCAATTACTACCGCATCATCGATAGTCTTTCCTTTTGGCCACATGATGACTTGACCATCTATGAATGCAACCCGCATTCCTTTTGCATCCAAGGCTGAAATAGATAGAAGGTTCTTCTTGAGTCCTGGAACAAACAATACTTCTTTCATTGTTAGAGACTTACCAGATTCTAGCTTGTATGAAGATTCCCCACTACCTTTTATTGGATATTGGTAGTCATCTCCTAGTTTCACCTTTTGAGGTGATTCATGTTCTGACAGTCTCACAAAGGATTCCTTGAATCCCATCATGTGTTTAGAAGTGCCACTGTCTATGAGCCAATCATCACTTCCATGACTAATGTTACCTATGAGAGCTGATATCAGAACATATTCATCCTCGCTTGAAGAATCTTCACTTTCATATCTAGATCTCTTTCTGGATGGTTCATCATCCTCTGCAACATGAGCATGATGTCTTCTTTTGTTGCTCTTCTTCTTGTGAGAGTGGTTCTTGCTCTTAGGACAATCTTTAGCAAAGTGTCCCTTTTCATCACATGTATAAAATATAAATCTAGATAGATCCCTTTTAGAGTGAGAGCTCTTACCTTTAAAATCTTTTCTTCTTTCCTTCTTCAAGTGAGCTGTGAGGGCTTGGTCTTCACTTCCCATCTTCTCTTCTCGAGCTGATATTCGTGCTTCTTCTTGAGAACATTCTTCCCATAGTCTGCTGAATTTTACCAATTTCTTTCTCGCACAGATTCCTTGGATAAAAGCATCCCATGACGTAGGGAGGCCATTCAAAGTAGTCATGACAATCTCTGCATTTTCCACTTCTTCATCAACAGCTTCTAATTGTTCCTTGATTTGAGAAACCCTTGTGAAGTATGACTGGATAGTTTCTGCATTCTGAATCTTCACATTCTTCAACTGGTTCCTCAAGGTCATCTTCCGATTGATGTTCTTTCCTTCAAACAATTTGGTTAGGGCATCAAACATAGCTTTAGGTGTCTTGAGAGAGGACACATGTGGGATGAGATGATCCTTAATAGAATCAGCAATGATCCTATTTTCCATAACCATCTTCTTCTTATGAAGGGCCTTTTCCTCATCTCCCTCTGGAACTGGAATCTCCTCATGAATATAGGAGTCTAGTTCATTCTCTTCCAGGACCAGGGAGATCCTATACTTCCAAGCTCGGAAGTTATCAGCCCCCTCAATATTTTCATCAAGCTTGGTATGATGAGACATCTCTAAATAAGAACCTCAAATGGAAATACAAAAGATTTTAGATCTTACCAGGTTCAAGATGTCAAATCTGAAGCTTGAGCTGAAATCCTACAAAGCTAGTTCAGGAGCAACAAGGGTTTTGCTTTCCCGGAGTTCTGTCCACCCAAATGCTTTCAAATTTGTTCCTAACTTCGATTTTGGGGAGGAGATCAATCCAGGCCTGGGCTCACTGAAAAATTCCTCTTCTGCAAAAAGCCCTAAATTCCGACCCTAGTGATAGGTCCAAAACTGAAAAACCTCAGAATTGAATTCTGTTTCGATAGAAAGATGCACCCTAGGGAGGAGAGTAATTCCACCTTACTTTTTCTGAAAAATAGTGGAGAAATATCCACAAACAAGGAAGCCCTAGTCTCCGCAGCTGCACAGTGTCTTCTTCTCAGGTTAGCTCTGATACCATGTTAGTTTTTCAACATTTAAGCTAGCATTATGTTAAGATCTTTTCACTGAGAGAATAACAAGCACAACAATAACATAAGCACATCACATGAGACAAGAGACACAAAGAGTTTTGATCAGGGAAACCATAAATGGAGAAAACCCCGCAACTTCCTCTAAGATAGTATCACCACAAGATGTGATACCCAAAATAGTAAGATGAACTCCCAATACAACAATAGCCTTTTGTCTTCTGTCAAGCCCAAGTATTTCCTTCTCCAAAGGTGCACTACACTTGAGAGAGCAAGTGATGTATTTCACAAGTGATAAATAGAGAGACTCTCACTCTCTATTTATATTCATCCGTTCACTTGAATTACATTTTCACACGTAGGATCGACCTAATATTACTTACCCGAGCCTACACCTTAATTAGTGTATAATAACTCAAGTGCGCCGAAACTGTGGGGACTTACCTAATCAATTGATATGACTTGATTACATTATTAATCCTCCTAATCGGAACATCAGGGTAAGACAACATGACTCAAATGCATAATAGAAACATCCCGGAATAAACATCGGGTTACAATATACATAGAAGAATACATTCTGAAGTTACATAGACATCAACAGGAATTTATCAGCTCCCTCATCCTTTTCATCAAGCTTGGTATGTTGAGACATCTTAACTGAGAACCTCAAATGGAATTACAAAATATTTAGATCTTACCAGGTCAAAATGACGGATCTGGATTTGGAGCTAAAATTCTGCACTGCTGGTTTAGGAGCAAATTAGGGTTTTGCTTTTCCAGAGTTTTGTCCAATCAAATGCTTTGATATTGATCCCTAACTTCTATTTTGAGGAGGTGATCTATCCAAGACTGGGCTCACAGAAAAATTCCACTTTTGTGGAAAGCCCTAATTTTCGGCAGCAATGTTAGGTCCAAAACTAAAAAACCTCAGAATTGGATTCTTCTTCGATGGAAAGATGTACCCTAGGGAGGAGAGTTATTCCAAACTTATTTTGCTGAAAATATATGGAGAGAGATCGACAAAGTAGGAATCCCTAGTTCCCGCAGCTGTACAATGTCTTCTTCTCAGGTTAGCTCTGATTCCATGTTAGATTTCTATCATTTAAGCTAGAAATACATTAGGATATTTAACTGAGAGAATAATAAGCACATCAATTAAACAAAAGAGACAACAAACACAGTTTTTATCCTCGGGGAAACCATAAATGGTGAAAACCCCACAACTTCCTCAGAGATGGAATCAGCATTAAAAGTAAATCCCCAAAATAGTAAGATGATCTCCCGATAGCAGTAACCTCTTTCCTCCTTGCGCCAGTGTCTTCTTCTTCCTCAGCTATGCACTACAACTGAGTGTGAGTGAGTGTGTGATAAATAGAGAGGATAGCTCTCTATTTATACTAATTCTCGACTTAACTAAACCTAACTAGGGCCAACTTCTCTAGGAGATTCTAATAACCCTAGTGCCCCAGAACTGTGGGGACTTTAAACGTTGACCAATAGGAGGGTTACCCA
>LPNX010522844.1:0-141511 GCA_001517045.1 Pseudotsuga menziesii | reverse complement strand
AATGACTAAATTAGTGACCAATAAATGAGATTAATGACCAAAATTCGCAAATAAAATGACCAATAATTGAGAGATACGCGACCAAACAATGAGATACAAATGGCCAGAAAAATGACCGAAATTCGCATATCAATGACCAAAAATCAGTTTTGGTGGCTAATTTATGGTATTTTATTACGTGACCAAATTTGGTCATATTCTAGCTTGTCATCTGGTCATTAATTTGGTCACAAATGTGGTCATATATTTGGTCATTGATTCAAACATATGACCAAATTAATGACCAACCAACAAGCTATAAATGACCAAAATAAAAATGACCAATTTTGGTCATGTAATAAAAGACCGCAAATTAGCCACCAGCGATCGCCAAACCAAAAGTGGTCATTGATATGCGGATTTTGGTCATTTTTTTGGTCACTAATCTCTCATTTTCCACTAGTGTGGCCTTGCAGTCCATCATCCTGAATCTCTTCAGGATCTCTACCGTATATTTCCCTTGCCCCAGGGAGATTCCATCTGCATTTTGCCACACCTCCATGCCTAGAAAATAATGCATCATACTGAAGTCCTTCATTTCTAAATTGGCAGAAAGCTTCCTCTTCGTATCAGTAATCAACTCATCCATACCTGTTATAAATAGATCATCTACATATAGTAGGAGCATCACTAGGTTTCCATCTTAAACCTTGTAGTAAAGGTTGGAATCTTCTGTACTCTTGGTAAATCCCAAATTGGATAGAAAGCTGTCAATTCTACCGTACCATGTCCCGGGTTCCCGTTTCAAATGGTAGAAGGATTTCTTCAATATATACACATGAGACTCCTTTTCACGTGTCTCAAAACCAAGTGGCTTCTCCACATACATTTCCTCTTCCACTACACCATTCAAGAAAGCGGTCTTGACATCCATCTGGTGTATATTCCATTTCATCACTACAACCAGAGCAAGTACTGATATGATGGAAGTGTGTATGCCTACATGTGCAAAATTTTCTTCATAATCTATTCCTTCTTTCTAGGAGAAGCCACGAGCCACAAATATTGATTTATATTTTTCTATGCTATCGTCTACAGCATGCTTGATCTTGTAGATCCGTTTGGAAGTTACAACTGACTTTCCTTCTGGTCTTGGGACAACATCCCAAACATCATTCTTCATGATCGATTGATACTCTTCGATCATAGAATCCTTCCATTCTTTCCTTTCTATCGCTTCTTCATAGTTGGAAGGTTCTTTATCGATGAAATCACATAATAATGCTACATACCCAGAGCAAGACCTGGTCCTCTTTATTTCTCTGTGATTATCTTCTAAAGCCCCATATATTTCTATACCTTAGATATATTCTTGTACCCAAGCAAGTTTCCTCTTATGAGGATTCTTCTCCTGAGGGGGATCTACATATTCTTTAGGTTCTTCAAATTCTAGATATTCTTCTTGAATTTCTTCGTTCATGGTAGTGTCATGAATTATGGGTGCTTCTATTTCTTTAGGTTCTTCAATAGGCCTATTTCTGGATTTTTTGTAAGTTGAGTCTTTGTCAAATGTCACATCCCTAATGATGTCGATATTCTTGAATCCTGGGAAGTATATTCTGTAAGCCTTTGAGCTTGAGTATCCCACAAATATACCCTTCTTTCCTGAAGGGTCTAACTTTGTCCTCTTTTCTTTTGGAATGTGTATGTACACTGGACAACCAAATATTCTGAGATGGATGACTTCTGGTTTCTTACCAGAAAAGACTTCTTCAGGTGTCTTGTTCTCTAGTACTCTGTGTGGAGTATGGTTCTGTACATACACCATTGTTCTGGCAGCTTCCGCCCATAGATTCATCAGAAGATATTGATCATGAAGCATAGCCCTTGCAGCTTCCATGATCATTCTATTCTTCCTTTTTGCAACTCCATTCTGTTGTGGATTATATGGAGTGGTTAACTCCCTCTTAATCCCTGAATCTTTGCATAACTCTTTGAATTCATTTGATATGAATTCTCTGCCATTATTTGATCAAAAAATATTGATATTCTTCTCAGTGTGGTTTTCAATCAAGGCTTTGAATTCCTTGAACTTGCTGAATACTTAATCTTTGTTCTTCATGAAGTAAATCCATGTCTTCCTAGAAAAGTCATCAATGAAAGAAACATAGTATACATACCCTCTTAATGAACTTGATGACATCAGACCACATACATTGGAGTGAATGATTTCCAAGATTCCTTTTGCCTTGATCTCGCCACTTGGAAATGTCTTCTTTGTATTCTTTCCTTTTGCACATCCTTTGCAGACTCCATCATGTTTTTCCTGAATTTCTGGAAGACCTTCAACAACTTTGCTTGCAATTGGTAGTCCTCCGTAGTGCACATATGCAAGCCTTCTATGCCAAAGATCATTTGGCTCTACTGTGTCATGGAACAAATCTTTTTTTGAATGTCCCTTCAATTTGTATAGGCCTCCCTCTTGTTCCCCAATCACTACTGCATCATCAAAGATCTTTCCTTTTGGACACATGAGAACTTGGCCATCTACAAATGAAACCCTCATGCCTTTTGCATCTAATGTAGATATGGAGAGGAGGTTCTTCTTAAGTCCCAGTACAAACAATACATCCTTCATCTTCATAGACTTTCCAGAGTCTAGCCTATAGGAGGATTCCCTACTACCTTTTATTGGATACTGGTAGTCATCTCCAAGTTTCACCTTCTGAGGTGATTCATGTTCTAATAGTCTCACAAAAGACTCTTTGAATCCTGTCATATGTTTGGAAGCCCCATTGTCTATAATCCAATCATTGCTTCCATGTGTGATGTTTCCCATGAGAGCGGAAATCAAAACATATTCTTCATCACTTGAAGAATCATCACTTTCTTGCTTGTTTCTCTTTGTGGAAGGTTCATCATCTTCTGCAGCATGAGCATGATATTTTCTCTTGTTGTTTTTCTTCTTATGAGAGTTTCTTTTGTTTCTAGGACAATATTTGGCATAGTGTCCTATTTCATCACAAGTATAACATCTGACGGTTGAGTTTTCTTGTAGGAAGAGTGCTTACCTTTAGAATGATGATGATGATGATGGTCCCTTCTAGGTTTCTTGGATTGAACTATGAGAGCTTGATATTCACTTCCCATCTTTTCTTCTTGAGCTGCTATCCGAGCTTCTTCTTGTGAGAATTCTTCCCATAGTCTGCTGAACTTGATTGACTTCTTTCTGGCACAGATCCCTTGAATTAAATAGTCCCATGTCCTAGGGAGACCATTCAAGGTGGTCATTACAATCTCTGCATTCTCCACTTATTCATCCACTACTTCAAGTTGTTCTTTGATCTGGGAAACCCTTGTGAAGTAAGACTGGATGGTCTCTGCATTCTGAATCTTCACATTCTTCAACTGACTCCTCAGAGTCATCTTCCTATTTATGTTCTTTCCTTCAAAAAATTTGGTTAAGGCATCAAACATAGATTTAGGTGTATTTAGGGAGGACACCTATGGTATGAGGTGATCCTTGATTGAATCAACAATAAGCCTCTTAGCCATAACCAACTTCTTCTTGTGTAAGGCCTTAGCCTCATCTCCCTCTGGAATTGGAACCTCCTCATTGATGTAGGAGTCCAACTCATTTTCTTCCAGGACCAGGGAGATCCTATACTTTCAAGCTCAGAAGTTATCAGCTCCCTTAAGATTTTCATAAAGCTTGATATGATGAGACATATTAACTGAGAACCTCAAATGGAAATACAAAATATTTAGATCTTACAAGGTCAAGATGTCGGAACTGGATCTGAAGTTGAATTTCTGTAGTGTTGGTTCAGGACCACATTAGGGTTTGACTTTCCCATAGTCCTGTCCAACCAAATGCTTTGATCTTGATCTCTAAACTTCTATTTTGAGGAGGAGATCAATCCAGGCCTGGGATCACTCAAAAATTCCACTTCTGTGGAAAGCCCTAATTTCCAACAGTAGTGTCGGGTCAAAAACTGAAAATGCTCAGAATCAAATTCTTCTTTGACAGAAAGATGCACCCTAGGGAGGAGAGTCATTCCAACCTTCTTTTGATGAAAATTTGTGGAGAGAGATCCAAAAATTAGGAAGCCCTAGTTTCCGTAGCTGCATAGTGTCTTCTTCTCAGGTTAGCTCTAATACCATGTTAGAATTTTATCATTCAAGCTAGCATTATGTTAGGATCTTTAACTGAGAAAATAACAAGTACAACAGTCAAACACAAGAGACAATGAATACAATGTTTTTCCTTGGGAAAACCATAAATGGAGATAACCCCGCAACTTCCTTAGAGATAGAATCAACACCAAAGTAAAACCCCAAAACAGTAAGATGATCTCCCAACAGTAGTAGCCTCTTTCTTTATAGCCCCAACAACTTCTTCTCCCTCAGCTATGTGCTACAATTGAGTGTGAGTGAGTGTATGATAAATAGAGAGGCTCACTCTCTATTTATACTAATTCTCGACTTGACAATAACTCACTAGAGCCAACTTCACTAGGAGTGTAATAACCCTAGGGACCCAAAACTGCGGGGACTTTAACCCTTGATCAATAGGAGGGTTACCCACAATGACTTGACATGACTTGATTACATTATAGAAACTCCCAATCGAAACATTGAGGCATGACATGACTCAATTACATATTAAACACTTCCCAGAATAAACATCGGGGTACAATACAAAGATATAAAAGTGAATACATTCCGAAGTTATAATTACATCAACACATTTGAGAGCATGGTTTAATATCCATAAGTTAAATAACTTCGATGGAAGTGTTAATGTAACTTAATATCTAGACAAAATCAATCTCTGGTACCAATGATCCAAGTTGTGCCCAAGTGCACGTTGGAGACAATAGTCGACTAAATGATTCGAGCAATGTTATGGTTGAAGCTTAGAAAAATAATAAGGAAAGAATGAAATACACTATATCGACATAAAGTATGTGCACAGACAATATGCAATAACTCAAACCAATTTCCATTATTGCTTCTTCCCTCTGAAGGTTGGTTTTTTGTTACAACAATGTACATGTTTATATAGAATGTTGAAACACTTGGTTGAATACCTATTACATTCAATTATAATAAGTTATAATGGTTCATAAGTTCACCTATCGTAGACAACTGGAAGCCAGAGACATTCTGTCGATGTTCGACCCTCGACAAGGCATGTCAAGATGCGGTATGTCGATCACAAAACATGTTGTGGTTGTGTCAAGGTTTGAACTTGTTGAATCCAATGTTGAACCTATTGAAGCAGTCGAAGTTCAACAACATGCTAACTGCTGGTTGGATCATGTTACATCTTTAAAATTTGAAGGAAACGAACATTCAGGAAAAAATTGTTCTGTATAAAATTATTGTGAGAAGATTGGGTAGTTATAGAAATATTCTAAATCAAAAGACAAATTATTTCCCAAAAATATCCTCTCACCATCTTCTAAACATTGTTTTATGGTGAGAAGGTTATCGTTATTTGGTTTATGTACTTTTAAGTTATGAAATTTTGATTTGACACAAATTTGAATTCTTGGAATATGAAAAACTTACGTTCGATATTTAAAATTGTCACCCAACATCTCAGTAGGAGGTGAGTATATAGAATCATTCAATAATTAGTCATTACTCACACAATCATATAAGACAGAACTATCAGTTTGGCACAAAATGAGAACTTAAATTTAGGATATCTCATAATTGGATTTAATATCGAGATTTTAGGTTTGATAATTGAATATAGATCTACATCTCTCTCAAATGTTGAATTTTCATTATTGAATATATATTTATAATTTGAATAAGGAATAAACTGAAGATTTAGGGGATCATATTTTAAACAAGTTTCATCTCTAACAATAGATGAATCGCCGCATCAACTTGATTCCATTTTGAGTTCAATATTATCTAGACTAGGAACATTAGTTTGTAAGTTAGTGTCATATTTTCTACAAGGTTGATAAAAATGATTAAATGAATTGTGATTTACTTCAAGGGTTTCATATGTGGATTCAAAACCATGAAATTTTTAAGTAAGGCATTCCTTAAATTCAATTCTAGGGGGAGGAGAATTATAATCATGTTGTAATGAATTTACCTTTAGGTTATGATTTTAATGTAGACCTATTGATGTTGTTCACATAGATTCAACTTTCCTTGCATCATGTATAACTGCTTTATTATTTTGATTATGCAGATAGATTTTCATTATGAAAAAAATTAACTTTCTCATTCAACCTATAAATTTCAAATTTGATATATTCTTCAATATTATTTTCATCATCATTATTATTAGAAAATAAAGAAGAAAACGGATCTAAGGGATACCTCTTAAAATCCTTCTCTTAAGCTTGTGTGTGCTTGCATGCTTGATCAAAATCTATTATACCCTTTTGTGCAATAAACATAGCTATAGATTTGGGTAAGGAACGTACATACCACTCATGAAGAATGTCACCTCAAGGTTTTTCATTGTCTTTGAGTGGATGATAAACCTGTCGAAAGCGTGTATTGAAATCATGTATAGATTCACCTCCTCTGACCTGTATTTCATCCAAATCTGGATATATATCAGTTGCATTATAAATATCATAATAATTTTGAAAATTTCTTTTAAAATCAGAACAACCATGAATAGTGTTAATACGAAGAACATAGCACCAATTTGATACCTTACCTTCAAAATTGAAAGGGAAAATCCTACATACAACATATTCAAATTGAATATCAAATAAAGGTAATATAGACTCATATTTTCTAATATGTTTAAGAGTTGTTATATTCCCCTCACCATCAAAATTTGGCAAGAGAGAAACTTCCTTTCTAGGGAGCTCATGCAACGGTCCATGCAGACTCAATGTCGTGTTGGACTCCCATGCAGGGATTTGGGACTGAGACATAATTAATAAAACATAACAAAAGTGACTCAAGTAGGCTATATTTCCGACTAACCATCCCTATGGTGCTTGTGTGACACCATAGAAGAATAAAATACTGAAATACTGAAATACAAGCTGGAGGTTAATGATTATTGAAATAATAAAAAATAAAAATAAAACTTCTTATTTACCTCATGGCCCTCATTCTAGCGCCATTTGTTGGTCGTATTTTCTCACTATGTACAACTACAGAGAAATAGCCCATGAAAGACCCTTAAAACAACCCCTAGTATGTTTGAAATATCTATCCCTCATAGGTTTTGGTCCTACTACCCTATGATTTTCTATCAACATTAAACAAGAGAGTCTCATAATTGAATAGACTAATTTAAAGAAAATAATAAAAACTACTCATAGCTAACTAATCTATAATGCAAATTTCAATATCTAAAACCACACAATTTTAACAATTGGCCACAATTTTAACCTGTAGCTTTCAATTATGAAACAAAGATGTAAAATAATTTAAATATTAATTCAATATACTAAATATATCCTCGGAGTATTATGTATAAAGGGAAATCATATCATTGGATTCTTGAAAAAAAGTTCAGAAGGCACTGATAAATTAAAACAACAATATTTCTGAATCAAATTAAAGGAAACTGAAACATTGATATACATCAAATTATGTTCTACAATCACTTCCAAAAAATAAGAACAATAAATATTTTCAAACAGAAATGAATAAAACATGTATATTAGATCTCTTAATAATATTGTAAATAAGAAATATCTCTCAAACATACAATGAATTAGAAGTAGTTGCTTATTCAAACTGAAAAGTCATAAGTAGAACAATATTCATGAAAGAAACTGCTATGCTCTGAAGAGAGCCTCCCCTCCCACCACTTGGCAGTCGATTTCCATTTTTATATAGGAAATATGAGAAAATCCTAAGCCAACTAAGATTACTTCTTTATTGGTTTATTTGACCTGAGTTTCTCATTAGATGAACCAACTATTTTCTGGAATAAATACAAGATATTCCTTTCTCTTGTCGAACAATGATTCTCCCTTATCATTACTCGATTTAACTTTTATCTTGCACAACGAAATATATATTCAGTAGCAATGTAAAATTTTTTGCATAAACATCAATCAAAAGAAGAAACAATACTTTCACTAATATGAAATTCTCATGAAAGGTAAAACAATAAAGGAAAATAATATTTTTCCCTTCCAATTGATATCCACATTATCTTCGTGTTCTGGTGGGAGCAACAACTATGGTGGCATTCTTTCCATGGAGTAAATAACGATCAATTACTTTCATCTTCTCGAGTTTTTTTGTTCAGTTCTTACTGCTCGGTGAATGAGAGTAATAAACTATTTATTGTTCTAATGACTGCTATCGTTCTCTTTTCTCCTGTTTATCCATAATTTAACCTCAAAGTATTTCCCTTAATTCAGTAGAATCTTCTTGTAAAGGAATTTCAACATGCTGGCAACACGTCCTTGAGTTCATTAATAAATTATGAACTATATCACGACATCTTCAGTTTTCAGAAATCAAAATCAACTAACTCTATAAACCGATACTTCAACATGTTCATGTGTTAATCTTAGCTTTTACATGTAGTCTCTGGACTTTATTGATTCTTCCACGTGTTTATTTTCACAAAACCGTAGCACTTTTCCATAACAAATGTACGATCTAGTTATCATTACTACTTATGCTATGGAATTTTTGTGAAGATGCGTGCAATTACTTTTCTTGGTTGGTTGCACTTTCTTTGATTACTATCCCCTTAAAAATTGCAAACCTACTCTATATTGGTGTTGATAAAATCCATTCTTGATAGATCAGTGCAGTGGCATTCAATACCTATCAAAATAAGGACAAATTTTAAACATAAACAAAATAATTAAAAACTAATTATTCCTATAAAATCAATAAGAAAGGTAGAGAAGGAAAATCCTTTTAACAATTGGAAAATGTATCAAATGATCTTTCTTTTTGGTGTACTGAGCTATGTTGAACAAACTCAACAATTTGTTTGTAGAAAATTTTGGTCTCACTGCTCTAGTGTGGATTTCTACCATATTAAGTGCAAAGCACCTACCCTAGATCAGCCAAATCATAGGGTAGAGTTCATGGTGCCAGAGATTTCTCAAACCTTGACTTGCAATAATAAGCATTAATAATAACAACAATAATTTTTTATGATTTTTTATATATTGTATCTAACTAATGAAAAAGAATAACTAGCATACCAAAGGGGGAATGGATCTAAGTGGGTATGGAGAAAGGTCAACGTACAACGTGGGAATGATATGGAAAAAATATGGCAACAATAGTGAAAGGTGAAAACTTTTTGGAATGACCAAAAAGTGTAGGAATATTTGTGGGGAGACCTTCACAATGTATTTATAGGATGATCCAAGGTGTTTTGACCCATGATATTTTATTGTGCATGGTGTTTCTACATTTTTTTTGACCCATTCTCATTTTAGGGTTTTTTGGTCCTTTTTGGAGAGTGAGGATAAGTCACAATAAATGCTCAACTTCCCTGTATTTAAGAGGGAAGGAATAATAATGTTTTGGACCATATTTGGTAGAATTTTAGTTGTGTAGCTCAAAATGGAGGAAATAATGGTGGGATGATGATGTATAATTATGGTTTGGACCATAGAGAGATAGGTGAACATTTTTTTTTGTTAAAATATTCCCCCCTGATGTGTGAGGGAATGAGGTCATCGTATGGCTGATAGACATCATAGGATCAAGGGAGAAATGGTGACAACGGTGGAGAGTGGGGAGAAGATTACGGAGAAGGGGAGTCTCCTCATTTGAAATGTAGTTGCTTTTGGTTTGTATGTATTTTAAAAAATGGATTAGGTACATATAATATCAGACATGTATATGGACGAGGCGGGCATACCCATGTTTGTAACAATGCATCTATATAAAAATGGGGATAAAGTCTCAAACAATGGGAGCTAATCAATACATATATACAACTGATAGTACATAATGGTGGCCTTAATGGTAGGATGAATATAAACACTGATATGAAGAACTGGTACATAGGAATAATGGCATTCTCATAGAAGGCAATATCACAACAACCGATGCTCTCATAAATATGGAGGTGTAAAAAAATGTATGGAATAAATGACTGAGAGGTAGAATATATGAGGTAGAATAAACAACATGAAGTACTGTAGATACATGGAAGCATGACACTAAGGGGCTTCTGATTACTATCACCAATAAATCCCATAAATCACAAGGGATATGAAATAGTATGGGTCCCAAAATAGACTCACCAATGTGCTAGATTTGGGTCACAACAGAGGTCTTCGACCAAATAATCAATGAAACAATACCCTATATGGATATCAACGGTGTGATGATGGATTTGAAGTCGAGCATGTGAGACAAAAATGACTCGAAAGGAGCTAGGGACTCCTTTCAAGTGGTTCAAGGAACTCATCAATAAGGTGGATGAAACCAAGATACAAGGACCTGTTAGCACCCATGCTAAAAATTTTAATAGGCATTGACAGAGAAAGATGAATAAGGAGAAGACCATCCCACCACAAGCGTAGAGTAGTAGGTGTTGAAGTTTTCGCAACGGGGGAACATGCATAGTGGATTGGGATATGAGGGCATGCAGAATCCATTGACTTGTTTTGAAGCAAACAAGATATATGGAAGAAGCGCATCCTCATGATGGGATATGCAGGGAACATAAGGGTGTGTTGAGGCTGTGACCTCCAGAAAGGTCCACACATCTTAAACAACCAAGATCTCCCATATCAAAAAGATCTAGATGGGGAACCTTTTTCATCGCCCCAACTTGCATGGGAAATATGGAAGAAGATAAATGCGAAGTGGAGGAGGGACTGTGTTCTCAAACGATGGTGATCTAACAAGTGGAAAATAAATGGCCATGGAGGCCTTTGCAGCGAGAAGGTGCACAACGGTTAAGGGGAGGAGGCAATGCAAAACTACGTAAGGCCGCTCACTTTTAATAGTTGAGATTCAGCGAGGTGAGTAATCGATGACCTTGATTTGTTTCACAATAGAGATTTTCCCAAAGGTTAGCCAGCGGGTGGATCGTGAAGTGGGGTAGGGGCCTCCTAGTTGAATGAAAGAAATCACTTGCATAGGAAATCCATAGCCGAGACACGTTTTTCTTGTCCAAAGGTGTTGGTAAGGAGAATAAGAAAAAAAGGACCACAAAAGAGAGATCAAGGCGAGCAATATCGACAGCCGGGTCATGTCCTAGGAGTCTGATGACTGCCACCGAGCATGTGTAATGATCAGGAACTCTATCAACAAATTAGGAGGCGGAGGGAAGGTATGGCCTTTACGCATCGAATGGAGAGAAATAAGGGGAACTAAGAGCCAGGACGTAACATGATGCATGGGGAGGATATCGACGGAGCGCCAAGCGTCAAATCCACACACCGCGAGAGGACCTCGAGCCGATTACAGGTGAGGTCAGAGTTCACTTCAGAAAATGATATTAGGAGGTCATATTTTCATGGGTGGTATGGTTGGAATATTTGCATAATGGGATTGGATCAAAATACCATGTTGTCATCCGTGTGGTCATCATACCATTTGGAGATGGCACGTGTAATGATTCAACCAGCACGCCTTGTAGCTTAGCTTCCCGACTCAATATAATTCCACAGTTAGAAGCCATTAAAATATGTAGAGAGTATGAATGTTGATAAAGAATAGGATGGATACTAGGGCTCTGCTAAAGGTCCCGAGGGGTTCCAATGAGAGATCTGTTGTGACTTATGTGCTTATGACACCTATTATCCAAGGTTCCTTATTGGCCTATAGGATTTTTTTCGGATCCCACTCCACACTGGGTCTTCACGGATCGCTACTCCAGCCATCGAGGTAAAGACATCTGCTGAACAAAATATATTTTATGATGATGGTGGAGACCATATTGTCTTGATAGATTGCAACACCACTTCAGGAATGGTGCTTGAAGTCCCCTATCCTAAGAGAATTTCACTAGAACCATAGGACAGGTCCATGGACCCTATTCCCATGGTACTTAGTATCTATTTCTAGAGGTGATCGGTCTACACGAGTGTTCGGACCAAGGGAGAAATGAGTGAGGGGATTTGTCATCATATTTGTGAATTCCCCTTGCCAAATTTATCTTGGGAGATGATGAATCCAAAGGGGTGCCACGCCGTTATGACCTGTAGGAGGATTCTACTCCCAGGAGGAGAGAAGCACAAGAATGACAAGCCCATCAGGGAGGTGTCACCATAAAAAATGGGGCTTTCATCCTAGGCCCTCAATAAGCAAAGTATTACAAAGATGAATTTCTGAGCAGGGGTCAAACATAAAGGGGACACAAATCTTCACGCCAACCGTGAAAACAAGAAGAACACGCGGTCAGACGCAAAATGAACATAAATTCAGGAGCATAAGATACTTTAGTTCCTGATTCATCCAGTACTGCAAAGAGAGGGTACACACAAGGGGAATAAATCGTCAGTGCTAAAACGTCACTATCAAAACAAGCAAGCCTGCATTTAAACATTGTAGTGTCATTTTCGATCCAACACGTCCATCATACCATATTGCCTATTTTTGGTAGTAAATCATGGCAAATCTACCAACTTAGGTAGTCTGTTAGGATTTGGCGTGATTATTTTAGGTTAATCCCAATTTTGTAACTAAATTTGATACCCTGTTTCGGGATGTCTCCCGAGGGTAACTTACATTATAAATATAGCTTCCTGAGAGGGGGATAGAGGTTGGATTGATTTTCATTTTTGAGGCCTCAGCATTGGTTTTGTAGCTCTGTAAACAATTTTTGGGAGATTTAATGAATATATTTCTCTACGGTTATGATATTCATCATGATGTTCCTTTTCAGTGTGTGCTCCCTATTTATTTCATTTTTCATATGTGTTATTCTGCCAATACATTTCTAGATTAACATTTAGGAATTCACTCTCAATTAAGCGATCTTGCATCATAAATCATGTTTGTAATGTGACTATAATAGATTATATAGAATTCATCCATTGATAGGTGCTCTATTTCAGTTGTTTCCCTTTGTTATTTTCCACTAAATATGTTCTCAGAGATTCGTCCTTGATAGATGCCTCTTTGTTTCACCGGGCTCTTTCCTTATTTCTATCTAACATGACTTTAAATCTATTTGACTTAACGTTGTGCTTAATTTGCCTCATAATACATAAGAGAAAACCATTTTCATTATAAGTTGTAAGGTCCTTGAATGTTGCAGACTGTGACTCCATCACCCAATGGTTTTTTTATTTGTATGTCTTTCAACCTGTTATTTCATGAATCACTCTGTTACCCATAGAAATATAGCCTTCTGCATGCTTGTTTAAATCCAAATGTATATGTGAATGCTACTATGACAAGGGAGAGCCCTCTCTAACTCCATTGGCTAGAATTTAGTCTAAAGCTGGTTTGAAATGGTTACCCTTGTGACTTCCTACAACAACCATGTGAAAATTATAGGGTGCTAACATGACCTCTGGGTCTATCCTCTGGAATAGATGTGTTGGCGTCTATAAAGGGAGACATGCAACTACCAAGGAAATGAGGTTTCCTTGATATAAGTGTGAGGGGGATAACCATATATGTGGAACAATAAGAGGACTGAGACATTGAATGGGGAACAGGGGTAGGGGAGTAGAGGGTACTCAAACTTGCTTTATTCAGAGTTTTACGACATGGATGACCTGGAAGTAGCTGATACTGACTCATGAGTGAATCATAGATGTGAAATGAGGGAGATGACTGCAATGGGAGATACTTGGAAAATTAACTAGATAAGTGATATCCAGGGGATCCAAGGGAGACACATTGTAGAGTACTTTGAACAAAGGTGATCCAACGGGGCGATGCTGCCATAATGTGAGACCATATGTAATATGTGGGGGAACCTAAAGGCACCATTTGGGCCTTCTTAATAGTTTTAGAAGCTCGAATAAGGGATATAAGTATGCTCAATATGACACTATCTCATGGATTTTTGTCGAGCCCGAGACAATAAATGATCGATGGTGTTTTCATGTTTAGATAGTCTGAAAACATGAAGAAGAATCCAGTGGGGTCTCTTTTTCATACAATAGTATCCTAAGTCCAAAAAAAGATAAAAGCGTACAAATGAAAGCTCTCCCAGCTGAAAGGGGCAACGAGACAAATTTTTTATAGGCAATCCAACCAGGATGAAAAAGGTTAAACCTATATTGATTGGATGGTCATTCAAATACTTTTACGAGCATGAACAAAACCAAGTTTTCTCAGTGATATTTTCCTTATGAGAGGGATGGAAACTATGTTAAACACAACCCACAATGATATTTTTTGTAAGTTTCGGTCCCAATGTCCGACAAAGCATAAAATGATACAAAGGGAAACCTTCCTAGCTAGAGGTGTCATGGTGATACTTTACTTTTAAATAGTCTACATAGTCTAAAAAAGGAGATAAAAAATGCCACATAAATTCCCTTCCAAATACTTTAATGAGCGTGAAAGGAAGCAAGCATTCTTATCAATATTTTCATTCTTTTATGAGTAAAAAAAGAGCTTAACAAAAACTCTGTAATGGTCAGTCAAGCAAGGAGGAAGTGTTCAATGTACCAAAAGGGATGATGCTATGAACATGGAAGACATGACTAATAATGGAACATTGGTGGGGCCTCCTTGCAGGATGGTGAATGGTTGTAACATAATACCAAGTTTGTAGTATGGATGGAGTAGATGGCTCATGAGAATGCCAATACATACAAGGTTTGATTTGCATGGTGGCACACAAATGAAGGTGACTCCATGAAATGGTCTGAAGAAAGTAGGGAGAGAGGCAGTCTAGGAGGTTGTTTCTTCACCCAGGAGCTATTTGCACAGTGGTGGAATATTTCTATCCTCATAGAGGACAATCCATATGATTGGATGCATTCCTAGGGATATACGGAGATTCCTCGACCTCCAGGACAGGTTTGGGACCTAATCGTATGTATACCTGACTCTTTTTGGTTTCATTCATATGTACTTTACTAGAATAGTGTTAGCTAGCTCATACATGTGATAGATATTGATGACATACTATGTGCATGTGCAGACATCGGACTGCACCCTCCAACGAGGTACTAGTAGTGTGGGGGCATGGTGGAGGGGTTAGATACACCCTCTCACAGGAACATGAGGTGATGTAGTGCTACATTGGACTCACTACGACTGGATGTGGAGAGACTATTTGAGGGGGTAACAAACAATAGGTGGTTGTACCTAGATGAGGATATGATCACCATGTGCTAGTGCTACAGATATCCTCTGGAGTAGATCTCTTTGATGAGGAGGATCATGGTTGTTAAGCCTCATTTCGTTACCATTTTTGGCTATTAAATAACACATTTTAACACATATTTTATTATCTTTAGTATGTTTTATGTCATGCAGATCGTTATTTCAGCACAAGGTAAGAACAAATTTGATGTTATTTTAACTTTGGTTATTAATATCATTTCTATGATTTTATTAACTCAAAAGTATATTATTTAAAGCATATTTAATGTATTACTTGATATGTATATTTGTTTGCATATTTTATAGTTCGTTTGGGAAAATTAACACCAAAACATATCCAACCTTCCTTTCGCACCATATGTCCAGCTCATGATCCATCTTGGAGTTCAGCTTGTCATCCAGCCGTCATGTGAAATTCATTGATCATTTGCCATGTTTTCCCTAGATTGATGCACATCCATCTCATGGCTTAGTGTTCCATTTAGTTCATTGTTCAGTTCGCCCATCATCCTATGTGCTGTCCATAATCGGTTTTGAGTATTTAAACATAAAACAACCTATAATCTCCTTCGTTCACCATCACGCGACACCATCCATGTGCTAGACCAATGCATTTAACTTATCCTCTGGAAGGATCACCACCTACCTACTCACTATCCATGCGTTCAAAGGGATGGACATTTGTTGTTTACTCATGGTCTCCGCTATTTTAAAATTAAACTATCACAAGCCTATGCGTTTAAGGGATAGAATGACATGCATTCTAGAATACCAATTGTGTCATCGCCCTTTCTCTCCACAACACCACCATTCTACACGCTCGTACTGATGAGGGACCTGCGTTCTAGAATCCTGCTGTTGTGTGCAAGCATGCATTCAACACCAATCCATCCTCTATGCTAAGGAAGGGATCGCCACCACATCAATCACATTGAGGGAGGCCTATTCATGCTAAAGAAGGAGCAGACTCGCCATATTATGCCATGATCACGATGAAGGAAGAGCCAGAATATGTGTTGGTTGCAAATGAATTATGTGCCTTTAAATATTGACTAAAATTAGAGACCAGTCGACCTTTAGGGTCGACTTGCTCATCTCTCATGTAAACTATATATATCAGTCTCTGAATACAGAGCGGAGTTAGTCAGAGTTAGTTAGTTAGTCAAGAGATTTAGAGAAGCAGTTCATAAACACTGTAATTCTGTTTCTGAGTTTGAATAAAGAGCTGTATGCATTGTTATTGAAGATTTTGTTTGAGTAGGAGTTAGTAGACTTCACCCCTGATTGTTGAGAGGGCCCCTCATCAACGAGAGTTTCATTTCCTTGTTTAATTTAGTTTTTTCTTTTTTTGTTTTAGCTACTTTAGTTTAATTTCCAGTTTGTTTTCATTAGATAATAGTAAATGCTATTTTATTTCCTGTATTGCATTAGCTTAGTTTTATTTTAGCAGTTAAATAAGTAGATGCACGCATAGATTTGCTTTCAGTCATTTTCTTTCATTTAGTTTATTTACAGTCATTTCATTCCAGTATTGTTTTTAGTTTTTATTTCTAAACATATAGAATAGTTTGCTTCCATTTGAATTCAGTCTTGTTTATTTATTTCCTGTTATGAATTTGCTTATATAAAATAGTTTGCTTTCATTTAGATTTAGTTATGTTTATTTATTTCTTGCCATGAATTTTCTTAAGTTAATTTCTAGTTTGTTTAAATTAATTTATAGATTATTAATTAGTTTAAAATGCAATGTTTTCTTTTTGTTTCAGAGTTAGTTTGAAGTTAATTTTCTGATTAAATAGGTTTGTTTATTGATTCCATGCATTAGGTTTAGAACTACATAACTTTATCTAAAGAATTAGTTCATTTAGATTAGTTTTTATCATTTTCAACTGTACGGATTGCCATTCAGACCGTCTGTTCATTCTGGCATTCAGTCACCTTTTATAGGCCTACTCTTCAGTCTGTCATTTAACCCTTGGTTCTATTTTTAATGTTTTTAATGTATTTTCATATTGTTTCTAGTTTTGTTTTGTCAATGTTTGGATTATGTTTTCAGTTGATCATTTTATTTAAGTATTACAATTAAATTTTGATTGGTTTAGGTTACTGATTAAGATTTTATTATTCTTCTTTTATTTTTATTTTCACCTTAAATTAAATATGGATTAAGTTGTTTTTATTTCTTGAATATTAAATACTGATTTTGTTTTACTACTATTTTATGTCATGATTATCTTGGTTTGCATATAGAGTTTAGGGTTGGATGTATTGTTTTTAAGAGGAAGTTAAATTATTTGTAATCATAGGAATCATTCTTGTTTTTGGTAGGTGTTTATTGAAGAATAAAGTTTAAATATCTTTATTAATTTTTCTAGTTGCTTTTGTTTATTATCTTTATTAAGTTTTCTACTTGGTTTTTCAGTTTTCTATTTTTGTAAGAAAAGTTGTCTTTTTACCCCAACCTTCTGCTTAAGGAGTAGTTAGTTGGTTATTTGTCAGTTCAGTTCTTATAATTATTTTTATGTATGAGTTAGTGTCTGAAGTTATAAGTATTATTGTTTATGCCTTTCTTTTTAGTAGTTGTTTAGAATTTGATACTCCAGTCCAGTCCAATTATCCAGATAGTCTTAGAAGTTTAACTCGGTTTTTCATTTTGAAAGATCTTTCGATCTTTTGTTTATTAAAATACCTCCACGACACCCTAGGAGCATTTTTACCTTTGCATATATTTTGCATCAACTCTAAGCTTACCAACCCCGGTTGATAATTTAATATTAGGTGTATATAAGATAGTAGAACACACCCAACATTTTTGGCGTCGTTGCCGGGGAGTTGTTTTATAAGGTAGAATAAATAGGGTTCCTTTATGAAGTTTAGATAGATAGATATATTTTCTTTATATTACACAACAAGAGGGATTGGAGAACAGTAAGACGCAAAGATGACCTCACTACAAAATTTCTGAAATTTTTGTGGTGTAACATCCAGACGCATCCACTATAGTGGGATGCCCCAAAGCCTTGTTGTTCCTTTTTTTTTTTGTAAGTGTGTTATTTTCTACATTTGTCATGTACTTCTTTTTATTTTTAGAACCGGCTCATTTGTTATAACAAGCGCCACCAAATCCATTAACAATAGTAATAGCATACGTTTCCTTTAATTTAGTTTTATTTTCATGAATAGACTTAGAGATCCTTAGGGTATATTTATTAAGACAGGAAAAGCTATCAACATTATTACTAACTCTTCTAGGGGACGTAATACCCCAACTACTAACTCACCAGAAAGGTATCGAAAAACACCTGAAGGGAGTAATTCTTCTTGGAAACCTAAAGAAACTCTTCCAAGATATCTTACTAAGGGAACCATAGAAGGAGGAGGAACCTTGACTGGAGGTCCTAAGGACCTCATTCCAGAAGAAATTCAAAAGGATCAACCAATAGTAACCCATAGTTCTCCACTAGTCACAGAACCGAACGATACGACCTTTTCACTAATAGGAAGTCCAAACTTTGTTGATCCTGAATAGGTAAAATCCCTCTTTGTAAACACCATAGATACAATAATTTCACAAATTGAGACATTCACAGTAGAACCTACTATCCCTCAAGGATTCAATGATAAAACGATTGACCAGAGGAAGATCTCTCTTGAAACAGAGCATTAGGACGCTCCATTATCACCTCGAAAGGAGCTTCCTAGGTATATTTATATTAAAAAACCAGCCTATATGGAGGGACTGGGAAAGAAAGAAGATCATAACGAAGTTAGAAATAATGAAGGAGAAGGAGAAAATCAAATGAGGCTACCTTCTGGTTTCCTATTCTAAATACTATATTGGATGTAAATATGAAAAACATCCCTGCTTCTTCTTTACCTACATTTTATGGAAAAAGTAATGAGGACTTGAACACATTATTGTTCGAGTTTGATATTCTCTACAGGAGTTATAATTATCTACAATATGCTCACAAACTAAAACTCTTTCCTGCTACATTAAAATATTTCTCCTTGCGATGGTTCATGGGATTAGGTGAATCCACTATCAGGACTTGGGATGACATGAGAACCTCATTCTTGTGAAAGTATCAAGAATACTGCAAACCTAAAGATTCTCAACATGATATATTCAAGATACAACAACTTGAAGATGAAAACCTAGAGGATTATCTCGAAAGGTTCGTTTATACACTTCATAAATCAAAGTATCATGACCTTCGAGAAGATGCAATACGTACACTTTTTCTCAAAGGAATCTTCGAGGACTTGCTAGAGATTCTTAATCTCATGGCAGCCAGTGATATTTCTCATAAAACCTTTGCACAGGTCGATGAGATGTGTAAAAATTATTCTAGAAGTAGGCAAAAAGTTGGGAAAAAATTTCGAGAACCTTATAGTAGAAATGTAAGAGGAAACATTCCTAGTTTAGGAGGGGTTACAAGGATCGAATTAAGTAAACTATTGGAAACTTTTAAGACTGACATCTTAGGAGACATGGGTTCTCAATTATATTCTTTACAAGACAATAAAAGGAAAGATGAAGAACGGGAAGAAATGAGTATTTTCTGTGCAATGTGTAGAACAAAACATCCCCAAAGGGAATGTTCGTTAAATAACATTTCTATATGTCACATCTATACAGAGGAACATCCAACAGATACCTGTCCATCCTTACTTGGATTGCAAGCCATCTATAAGAGTGGGGATGTAGGTGAAAAATATAGGAGGCCTCCTTAGCAATCTAGATATCAACCGGCATACCAGAGTTTTCCACCACAATCCCCACCCTGTTACTCTCCATACCAACAACCCCAATAATGGAACAATCCTAGTTGGCAGAGTTGGCCACCTCAGTATCCTCCTCCTCAATTTCCACAACAATAGTATTGGTCACAAGGGTGGAGAGGAAAACCATACCCTCAGTCACAACCTATCCCTCCACCTAATCATCCTTATCCTTAGTATCAACTGAATTTTCGGTAGCATTTTCCTGGATTTGTACCTCCAATTCCTCTCATTGCACAACAACCTCATCACTTCGAAAATACAAATCCTCCGTGACCGACATTATTACCTACACAAGTGATACCTAACCCTAATAATAAACCAAATCAAGCAATTAACAATATTGAGTTGCAAACTCTTCCATCCTACCTTGTTTTGACTGTACCTATACATGAGATTCAATTATGGTATGGAAGAGTTGTTAATGATAAACCCAGAACATCAATCGTCATTCATGAGGAGAACAAAGAAGAAGAAGATTCAAATGAACTCGTGAATGATGCCATCTTGGAGGATGTGAACATTCCAAAAGTTCCAGTACCTACTAATTAGAGGAAATTTCAACTCAAAATGGGCCTCCTAAGGAAAATTAATAAAATAATAGTTAAAATAATAAAATAATATTTATTAATTTTGGAGCAAGAAAAGACAAAACTACTTTTTTGTTGATATTTTCGACATATCTTCCTGTGTTTTTACTCAAATTTTGATCGGGAGAGCTCATTGGATGCAGAATTAAATTCTGCATCCAATGAGTACTCACTTGGATTAATTTTTACAATCCCTTCTACCCCAAAAACAAGAAATACCTGAAAAAATGTGATGATGATGTCATCATCACATTTTTTCAGGTATTTCTTGTTTTTGGGGTAGCAAGGCCTGCCAAAAGTATGCCGAGTGGGTACTCATTGGATTCGGAATTAAATTATGCATCCAACAAGCTCTCCTGATCAAAATTTGAGTAAAAACATTAGGAGATATGTCGAAAATAGGAACAAAAATAATAGTTTTTTTATGATACGTATCCCCAAATTTATATTAAAAAATTATTTAAGAGGTGCTCCCTTTTTTAATTTTAAAGAGTTTTGATTAGCTAATACATGATGACATGGAATTTGTATTATTTTTGGAAGGGCCATTTTAAATTGAAATTTCCTCTAATGCCCATCCTCCACAAGAACCTATCCAGGAACAAAGAATTCCTCCATTTTCGACAAGACTAGTAATAGAAAAACCTATAGTTCATTTCGAGCATGACATATTGAATGAATTAAATCATATCTATGTCAAAATCCCATTATTGCAAGCTATTAAAGATATACCAATTTATAGTAAGGTGATAAAGGAATTATACATTAAATGCCCAGGGAAGAAACAAAAATACCCCCTCACAATTCATGTCATAGGAGAGATGTCTGAATATATGTGAGATCAGTCCTGGATTGAAAAATATACAAATATAGGAGCCCCATTAGTGACTTTAATTATAAATAATACCGCCATAGATAACACATTAATCGATTTAGGAGTAGGCATCAATATGATGACCACCACAGTTTTAGAATTTTTACAGTTGGGACAATTTCTTTGACCTACCCCTTCCATCTGGGAACTAGTAGACCATATTATGGTAAAGCCTGCTGGACTCTTGGACAACATTATTGTATCAGTAGCTTCATGGGAATACCCCGTCGACTTCATGGTCATAGAATCAAAGGATCCTTCTAAAGGACATCCTATTATCTTGGGAAGACCATGGTTAGCTACTACCAATGCTTTTATAGGATGTACGGATGGGGAGATGACCATTTCCAATGGGTTTTCTACCCAAAGAATTATTTTATATCCCCCAACACAACCAATAACTAAAAATTCATGGTGGTTAAATTATTCCTTTGGGGACGAATATTTTGATGACCTTTCCTTTCCTAGTGATTTTTCCTGGGCATTGCAGGAGTAGACTACTGAGAATGTATTGAATCAATTTATTTCCTCCACCACTAGTATAGATTTTCCTCAGTCGTTTGCTAAATTTGATCAAATATTTGGAGATGAGTTTCAGAAAACTATGGCTCTCTCGATGTTTACAGAAACACCTTGTGTCTTCACAATCGAAGAGCATACATGACCTTTGACCATACCTTGTGAAGTCAGCCCAAAAAAATTTCTGCACATAAATGTAGGGTTAAGTGAAGATCAACAAGCTCAACTACTTAAGGTTCTTAAAAAACAAGTTGGAGCATTCGCATGGGACTACACTAATATGAAGGGTATACAGCCTGACACTTGTATTCACCGCATTTATATGGATCCAAATATACCACCTATAAGATAGCCTCAGAGGAGGATGAATCCTGCTTTGAAGGATATAGTAAAAGAAGAATTACAAAAACTTCTTACCACTAATTTCATCTATCCTATTTCTGATAGAAAATGGGTGTCTCCTATAGTGGTAGTTCCAAAAAAAGTTACAGGGAAATGCCATATTTGTGTTGATTTTAGGGAACTGAACAAAGCCACTCTTAAAGACTACTTTCCTTTTCCCTTTATTGACCGAGTATTAGATACCTTGTCAAGTAAGCAGTATTTTTCCTTTCTTGACGAATATAGTGGATACAACCAGATCCTAATAGCATTTGAAGATCAGGATAATACCACTTTTACATGTCCTTGGGGGACATTTTTTTATCAAGTTTTTCCATTTGGCTTATGTAATGTACCAGCTACTTTTCAGCGAGCAGTCTTAGGCATCTTTTATGATCTTATACATGACTGTGTTGAGGTATACATGGATGATTTTACAGCCTATGGTAATACTTTCTAAGAATCTCTTGACAACCTCGAGAATGTTTTGATCTGATTTCAAGAGACAAACTTAGCTCTTAGTCATGAAAAGTATAAAATGTTACTGACATAAGGTATAGTTTTAGGACACCATATTTCTTCTCAAGGAATTAAGGTATACCCTACTAAGATTGAAGTAATAGTTGGCCTTCCCTCTCCAAAAACCCAAAAGGAGGTGAGAATATTTCTGGGTCATGTAGGCTATTATCATCATTTTATTGAAAACTTTACAAAGATAGCTGCACCAATGTTTAAATTTCTCATAAAATATGTAGAATTCCAATGGACAGAATCTTGTCAAAATGATTTTGAGGTTTTGAAAGCTAAACTAAAGCACCAATACTTAGGGGCCCTGATTGGACCCTTCCCTTTCATATATCTACTAACGCTTCCGATACGACCATAAGAGGAGTCCTAGGCCAAAAAGAAGGACAATCAGCTTATGCCATTTATTTTATTAGCAAAAATATTTCTCCTGCCGAATTAAACTATACTGCTACTGAAAAAGAAATTTTGGCAGTAGCCTATTCTATTAATAAATTCCACCATTCTATTATAGGGTACAAAGTTTTTGTGCACACCAATCACTCTGCCATTAGATTCTTAATGAATAAACCGATCACCAATGGTAGAGTTACCCAGTGGCTTCTCCTATTACAAGAATTTAATATTACCATCATTGATCAACCTGGTAAAGAAAACATAGTAGTGGATTTTATTTCTCGTATACAACAAGATAGTGATACTAAACCTGTTGATGATACTTTTCCTGACGAACATATGTTTGATGTATCTATTCAAACCCCTTGGTTTTCTGATATTACAAACTATCTAGTGACTGGAAAAGTACCACACCATTTGGATCCATACGAGAAACGTCGCATAATAGTACACAGCTCTAACTATTCCTGGGTTGATAATGACCTCTTTCGCACTGGCCCAGATATTATTATTAGAAGATGTGTGCAGGAGGATGAAATGACAGACATCCTCCGAGCATGCCATGATGGACCATGTGGAGGACACTTTTCTGATAGACGGACAACATACAGAGTAATGCACTCTGGTTAATACTGGCCAAGAATTTTTAAGGATGCTTCCAAGTATGTTAAAGGATGTGATAGTTTTCAAATAATGGGTAGACCCACAACATCAGACCAAATTCCTTTACAACAGCAAGTCATGATTGAGCCTTTTGAAAAATGGACTCTTGATTTTGTAGGACCAATCTCTCCCATGTCTCCTAAAAATAAATATATCTTGGTTTTCACAAATTATGTTACCAAATGGGTAGAAGCTAAAGCTTTGTTTAGGGCTATAGAGAAATATGGAGTAGAATTAATATATGAAAAAATATTTACCTGATTTGGTGTACCAGAGAAATTGTCACAGATCAAGGTACTCAATTCACTTCCAAATTAATGCAAGATCTCACTACGAAGTATGGTATCCAACATTGCAAGTCTTCACCTTACCATCCTTAGGATAATGGCCAGGGAGAATCAACCAATAAAGTATTAGAAGCTATTTTAACCAAGACCATTCACTTACATCATAAGGATTGGGAATATAGACTTCCAGAGGCTTTATGGGCCTATATGATAACATGGAGAAATACTACCAGACATACCCCCTATGAGTTAGTATATGGAAAACAAGTCCTTTTACCTATTGAATTTCAATTTAAAACCTTTCATATGGTAGCACAGCTAGGTATGGATTTGGACAAAGCACAGGAACAACGAATCCTATAGATTAATGAATTAGATGAAATTAGACATGATGCACTCCAAAGAACCATGCTAATACAAAATCAATGGAAGCAATGGCATGATAAATTTATCAAGCAAAAACAATTTAATGCCAGATATTGGGCATTACTATTCGATTCATGGTTAAAAAACTTTAAAGGAAAGTTAACTACCTGTTGGTTGGACCCTTATGAAGTATTTACAGCTTTTGACAATGGATCCGTAAAAATTAAAACAATTGATGGCTCAGAAATTTCCTTTATAGTGAATGGACATAGACTTAGGCTTTACCACCAACCAACATCTAGACAGGATTTCGTACAAAATGTTTTACAACAAAGAGAAATGGAATTGATTGAAGAGGAAGTTATTCCCCCTCCTCTTGATCCGTGAAATCATTTTGGGTTATCGTCACTTGTATATATGTAGATATGTTTTTGGTTCTATGAATAAATAAGAGCCACTTCTGATAAAATAAATTACATGCGACTCTTTTTCTTTCTATGTTTTTATGAAAAAATTGAATCATCTAACAAGTGGTTTTGCAGTTTGATCATGGATACTTTATCTCTATAAGAATATCATGAAGTATTATCTGGAAAAGGTAATTACACTTGTAAGGTATCTTAACTTTTCTTAATTTTCAATTTGTAGTGACAATTAAGGATAACTCCTTGCATATCATTCTTAATCGCTCCTTTTATAATTCAGATAGTTTCTGATATTTTGATTCAGACATGTATATTTCTGATTTGTTATTTCGAACAGTGCTTGATAAGACCTATTCTCATTATCATTCATCTTGTGCCTATGAATTACTAGTTCATCCTATACTTGTTATCAAAACTTGTCTCTCAAATATCTCTCTGTGATAACTCGAGAGTAGGTGGAATTTTTACCTGTGGGTAACATTACTTATCTCTTCTGAAAAAGATGGATTCTAAGGTTAAAAGAACAACTTTAAGTTATTCTCTTTTGATGTGATTTATGATTAAGGCCAGTATGAAAAGCTATTTGTATGTTTATTTCTGTAAAATTGAATTATGTGTTTTAGCAGGGCTTAGCACGCTCTAGTACCAATCGAATTCCATATATTTAATATCATTATATATAAGGCAAAACTGCTGGGGTACTGAACAGGCCTGCTGGCAGTGGATCAATGCTGTGTAACAACTTAAAATGAGGAAGCTCGATAAATGCAAGTAAACCTGTTGGGGTACTCAACAGGCTCGCTGGCAGTGAGACTATACTTGCATGGTACCAAGATAAACACGTCGAGGTACTGAACAGGCTTGCTGGCAGTGGGGAAATATCAGGTAAAGAGGTTTGGTTAATGCAATACTATGCACATGATTCATAAAATAATGATCATATACAGGAAATTTTTGAAAAAAAATATTATAAATAAAATGTTAAGGCCCATTATCTTTACTGTCACTTGAGAATAGCTGTAAGTTGGGCTTGGACCTGGCCATATAATTCAATCAATACCTAGGATGTTATTATCCTAGAAATGGGACCCATAGTTACATCTCTCACACACTCTGAGGTACACTTAAAGTATTTTATGATGACAAGACATATTTACAATGAGGCATAGATGTATAGATTTTCCTATGCCGTTCTTTCGATTATAGTATTGTCTCTTTATATGGTCTTTTGAAGCACTATTATTTTTCATAAATATACATATCTGAATCACTTTACTTTGCTAGTCAATTTTTCTTTTCTTTATAAAAAAAATAACAACATACTCGCACTTTTTATTATCTGAAATAAACTATTCGTCTCCTTTGCATGAGGACATGCCATATCTTTGGTTTGGGGGAGGATTAGGAAGATTCAGAACAAAATATTTGTTTGCTTTTATCTTTTTATGACAAAATTGCTTATCTCTAAAAAATGTTAAAGTGTTTTCAGGTTATAGCATGAAGCATATTCTTACAACAAATAAATCAATCAATCAATATGAAGGATTTTATGGAAGACTTTATGAAGGATCTGAATAATGGTTCAGATGATGGCCTGAATGAGATATTGTGGTATTATAGCATGAATGATTAAAATTTGTCAACCAAAATTTGTTTTTGAAAATAGTTTTATTTTTGTATGGATTTTTTGACTTTAAAATTTCTTTTGTTATCATTTTACTATTAGCATCTTTTTATGTAAATACACATGAAAACTATTTTTCTTGAATGATTTATACATTTGTGATATATTTTCAAGCTGTCCAAAGTTTTACTTTGGACATGATTGATTTAACTATAAACTTTATAAATTTATTTATCAAACGCATATGCTTGTTAAAATGACACACATCTTGAATTTTTCTATAATAGCATGGTCTCCTAATAAATCCAAATCTTTTACTATTCCATCATTTTTCTAAGACTGGTAAAATATTTTCTATTTTGACATAAAATAAATATTCTTTTATAAGATTAAAGTTTAAATTATTCCCTTCATTCGCCAAGTAGAAGGGTAGTTACTAGCGCAACTTTGACTTGTTCCGTAATCATTTTACTTTTGCTCAGTGGGACCTGGCATTTCTCTGGTTTGGGGGAATGTTGAGCCTCATTTTGTTATCATTGTTGGCAATTAAATAACACATTTTAAAACATATTTATTATCTTTAGTATGTTTTATGTCATGCAGATTGTTATTTAAGCACAAGGTAAGAACAAACTTGATGTTATTATAACTTTGGTTATTAATATCATTTTTATGATTTTATTAACTCAAAAGTATATTATTTAAATCATATTTAATGTATTATTTGATATGTATATTTGTTTGTAGATTTTATATAAGTTCATTTGGGAAAATTAACACCAAAATGTATTTAGCCTTCCTTTCACACCATATGTCCAGCTCACGATACAGCTTGGCGTTTAGCTTGTCATCCAACCATCGCACAAAATTCAATGATTGTTTGCCATTTTTTCCCTAGATCAACACACATCCAACTCACGGCTCAGTGTTTCATTTAGTTCATCCTTCAGTTCGCCCATCAGCCTGCGCGGTGTCCATAATTGGTTTTGAGCATTTAAACATAAAATAGCCTGTAATCTCCTTCGCTCGCCATCATGCCAAACATCTTTGTGCTGGACCGATGCATTTAACTCATCCTCTGGAAGGATCACCACCTAGCTGCTCACTATCACTAGTAGAAAATGAGAAATTAATGACTAAAAAAATGACTAAAATCAGGCTATAAATGACTATTTTTGAGTCGGTGACTAATAGTAGCAAATTTCCACTATCTTATAGCTAGTCGTATTTCACTAGTCATTAATAGCTTGACTTAGTAGTCATTGATTTATTCATTGTTTTAGTCATTGATAGTTAATTATTTATTCATGGATTTAGTCATTGATTTAGTCATTGAGTTAGTCATTGATTTAGTCATTGATTTAGTCACTGATTGCAACCATTAATGACCAAATATACGACTAAATAAACTACTAGATGTTAACATATTAATGAATAAGCTAAATACGACTAAAATATAGGGAATTAGCAACTAATAGTCGTATATATGTGAATTTAGTCTTTTTTGTAGTCACAAATTTATGATAGGGCACGAAGGAATCGAACCACCAACCTTCTGCCTATAATTAGGCAGGCACTCTACCATTGAGATAGCACCCTTTAAGAAGTTGTTATTGCTTGATAATGATGATATTCAAACAAATTTATGATAGATATCAATCTACAAACTACATAATTATTACTATTACAACTTACTAGTAACTAGTATTTATGATAAACTAATTCCTGAGAGCTATGTACAATTTTCCCTGTAACTAAAGCTAATAAAAATACTACAAATACTCTTACCAAAGAGATTTAGTGATGAGTACCTCTTCCCATTCTTCATTACTATCATTCTCATAGTCCAAAGAAGAGTCCTTCCTAAAAGGATTTCGAAGCCCAATGCCATCACTGCATCAAAAACAAAGAGTCAGAAACAAAACTTTCCCTCTTGTCTACTGCAATATTAAGAATCCATGATTTTCAAGGTGTTTCAAATGTTCCTCATCACAAGCTATCAAAATTAAAACACAACTTGTTGCTTTGATAATTAATAAACTTAAAATTATGCAAAGTATATTCACCTTTTCTTTAAGAAGGTTCCATAATAAGCAGGTCTACGGTTGTGATCAAACTGCAAAAGGTTTCTTTTATTATTGTGAAGCCTATTTTAGATTTAAATCAAGTGATAAACATTCTAAGAGCCAGGCAGATTCAAAAACTTATTGCTAATGGGGACTCGATGATTATCATTTGGAAAATTAGAGACTTGACTCCCTATGCACCATAATGTCTTGCAAAAATGATCTCTAGACCTAGAATTCAAAGAATTGCAAGTATTTTGACTTGGGAAATTGCAAGTATTGCAAGTATTTAGCATTGAATCATTTACTATTTCAAAGGTACCATTTTTTATGGAGGATTTATGCTTTGTGAATCATTATTCCTTGGCTATAAGGGCACCTAATAGTGGATTCAATAATTAAAGAGTCATGTTGCAAATATAAAGAGAAATACCTTGCTCCTACAACATTGTGTCTTTAGAGAAACGTTTAAAGCGTTGTATATTTGGCTTCTAGGTGATGATACCAATTATTTGAAAGGCATGACAATTGATTAAGCATGAATTAAACTTGAAAAACTTGCAAAATATTAGGTATAACAAAATATATATCAGCTCTGTGTTGAGATGTACAGGATCTAAAACACCTTCCATGATGATTGGACAACAGTTCATAGAGAGAAATAACCATTGATAAGAACTGAACTTTCCTTAGAATGTATGTTCACCTAAAATAAGACTACACTAAAATTTAGATTCTAGTAAGCTTTTGAGATGGACTAAACCTATTGAAAAGGTTGGAGAGACTGGTATTATACAGTGTTCTTATAATGCACAGTTGCATAAAGGCATATTCTTATCAAGATTTGTGACTTTCAAAATGAAGGAATTTACTGGACCATGAAATGCACATTTATGATGAAGCAAAGGATAGAGAGAATCATGATGAGGTTCATATTCCCCATTTGAACTGCCTACAAGAAACTATTTCTTTGTAAGGGTAATAAAGCATGTCTCCATCCTTCTTGAGTGGAATGTGAAAGTGCCCTGCCTTGATTATCTGATTATGAATTAGTTTTAAGTTCCAATTCCCTTCAGGCCCTATTCCATTTTTATGCCTTCCAATTTGACTCCCAATGTGGGATGCGTTGCTTCTTCAATGGAATATAAGAGCCTCACTAAGACCTGGGTCTCGTATTTTGGTGTGGAGTTATATTTACAAGTACAAAGTTCAAGGTTCATGAAGAATTGTTCAAAACCTACCATTAGTACAACATTATAACATAGGGTATGTTTCTACAGGAGGATAGATGCAGGGCAGAGAAGACAGTAAGAGTAAGAGAGGGTCTGACCTAAATAATTTAAAGAAAAAAAATCTAAATCACACGAACAAAAAGCATCACTTGAAAATAATTTGTTTGTTGGAAGTTCATTCTATGTATCATGTAATTCCAATTCCCCAGTTTGTGAAGAGGCAGCAGTGCAGACATTGCAGTTTTTTCCTCTTGCCAACCTACAAGCTGAAAATTCATGTGATCAAGCAATATACTATCATAACAGTGGATCACAAATTGTGAAATCACTTGGCACTAATTTTGTTATCCTCCAAAATGTGGTAGTCCTAGTTTACAACAACTTTGTAAATGAATTAGAATAAGGTACTTCAAATGCAATGTATTTTGGAAATCAAAATGGTGGTCTCATTAGTAACTCAAACCTAGAAGAACATACAACATATCTCACTCATATAAGAGAGAAAAAACACATTCTTAAAGCCATAAATAGAAACATATAATGAATGAAATAAAGCTTTTACCTTGGCTTGAATTTTTGGATGTTGTGCAAATCTTGTGAGCACATCAGTTATAATGCTCGATGTTGTTAGACAACCATGAAACATCATACCCATGAAATTGCCACGAATTTCCTCTTCTAAATTGAAATGACTTAAAGAATCTAATGAAGATAGAATTCCAGATATTAAATCATCAACAAGCTCTCCACTCGTCCCTTCATATTCAGCCACAATCCCAGCAGCAACATTTTCAGGAGAGAGATTTTGACATGATATCCTTACATTGTAATGTTGCTTCTTTCTCTCCTGAATCAGCTGCTCAGTTAATCCTTGTAGCCTTGCACATATGGCTTTGTACCTTCGAAATCCTTTATTCCATAATGGAAAAACACTGTAGGTTTCCCAGAAGCAAGCCTCCTTTGCAATCATCATTAGATGTTCTTCAAACTTTGTAGCGGCAGGCCAGACCAGAAACCCATATCCAAAAAGAGTAGCTCCAAGAATTGAGAAATCCATGTGTTGGGAAGCCGATTTAATATCAAGTTCCAAACCTAAAGGACCTACATCTTCCCATTGCTCAATACAATCTACAACCTTCAAAGAGATTGAATGCACTCTTTCGAACAATTTCCCATTTAATTGTTGTTCTAGAGAAATCGGTCTCTTCTGTACCTGGGAATGAGTTTGAATGAACTCAGATAATGTTGTACTACCAATAAAAAGGTCCTTGACAAGAATCAAAAGCAAGGAAATCAAAGTTTTCATTATTGGAAATTTACTTCAACACAAATAATCAAAAGAATGGTAGTGAAAAGCAGTCGAAATAAGATGAAGAATTATCACAATACCAGACCAGTTGGATCACAAAGTATGCAAATAGGAAAAAATAAGAAAAATAAGTGTATTAATGATATGAATGATGCTATTACAAGGCTTGACATTTATACATATATTGTGTTAAGTGTGACATGATCATTCAATCCTATAGTCAGAATTATTTGCCATTAATTATGTTTATAACTTTATACTAATCGTCCCCTTTCCTTAATGTCCTTTGTACTCATTTTAAAAATTCTATCTTGATAATGTACAATCACTTGCTACAAATCAAGCAACTAACTTGATTTTCAAACATGCTTGGGTAAATTTTAGACTGGCCATATTTATTGTTTCAGAAAAGGGCAACCGGTTCGTTAATAACTAGTATGATGTTTTTTGGCCTCACAACTTACAAGAACACCAAGCTGAAGAAAAGAACAACATTCCATACACAAACTGATGAACTAACCACAATCAATGTCTTAAAATATTTTAATTTAAAAATTGAGGATTTGAACCAGTCAAACCATCCAGTTGAAATGGTCAAACATTTCACAATCTGGTTAAGTGTCTCCAAGGGAGGTACCAGTCGAATTAGCAAATTGTGGTTCCGGTTGAGTTAGTTTGTAAAACAATTTGAAATGATAGCTAGGACAATAAGGAACTGAAATATTTACAGCCATAAACATCTAGAGAATTGCAATGAATAGTTGTTGTATATTCAACACAGTTATAATAGAACCATCCATAGCTCCATAGCTAGGGCAAGAGGGGGAAAATGCACAACAATACACCTTCCTCCCAAACACCAAATTAAATCATTATTGGGATTTTCAAGCTCTAGCACCATTGGATGTATCAACCCACCTCACTCTGTAAAAAAAAAAAATGACAACGAGGATACTCAAAGACAAGCTGATAGGTCCATACTATGTAAAGCACATCAAAGAAGCACACTGATAGGAGCAAAAGTCATTGCAAAGGATTCAAGATAAGATAGATAAGATAATTTTAAGATAAAATCAATATAATAAGATAATTTTATTGATGTGCCCTAATGTCTGAAATAAGTAGGTCAATGGGGCTCAAAAATACAATCCAATAGTTGCACACAGTGGAAGTGCCAAAGCAAATCCTACAGCAAAAATGTAAAAGACAAAATAGAATAAGCTAAATGATTGAATCAGAAAAGTAACCAAAACCATAGACCTAGAAGCAACATGACAAAGAACTACACATCATCATAAGTAGGTGCAGAATGAGATGGCGAATATGAATCCCAACAACCACATTGTAAGTAGAGGTGGAAATAAAAGAGGACGAATATAAAGATGTCCCTACTGTACCATAAACCTCAGAAAAGGAGCCAATACACAGTCTGTAGATGTCCTCAAACGAGATTCCAAGGCTAAGAGGACCTCACTCTAAAACCCTAGGAGGGAGACGGTAAAAATCTACCAAGACTCTCCTAACACTCAAGACTGTTGAACATATAAATCACAACGTGACCAGCATAGGGTTGAACATCAATTCCAAATTGGTGAAAGGGTTTAGTTGCACTTACCAAAGGGACAATTAAAAGGAAAATTTATGAAGCTGAAACCGATAAGGTATGGACCTTTTTGTATTGTAGAACAAAGGGGTAAAATCACATTCAACCTAGATTTTCTACCTTATCTTGGGCTAGTGTTTAATGTGTATAGACTTTAGTTATTTCAGAAGAAGGGGACCCTTCCACGAAAGTGGGGAAATGATGAAGTGATTCTCAACTTGGAAAGTACGAAGAAAGATAATTTAATTTCTTTGGGTATATTTAGATTCTGAAGTTCAGAGTGAAATACCAGATACTGACAAAAAGATTTCCAAAGGAACAATTACTCCTATATATTGATAATGTCATGGAGCTAAACGTTAAAAATTAAAATACTTTACTGAACACTTAATATCCTTGTAGCTAGTGCAGAGTAACCGTAACATTTATTAGGTTGTTTTATTGTAGGGAATCCTAGCACCCAAGGTGGAGGAAAACTTGGTTATCTTGAAAACCTTGAAAAGGATGTCAAGGAAGCAACAATAGCAGGGTTATATGTGCCATGCATGAAAGGAAATTTTTTTAACAAAGATGAAAAAGAGACTGAGACAGACGATTTCAAGGTCAAGATTTCATAGATTGGTCTTGACTTTGTTTCATCTACAATTGAAGAGTTTGCGCTCTCACAGGGTGGTGTGTTCCCAGGTGATAGTGAAGAGTCTTCCAATGAGTGTTATATTTATTTGGTGCAGTGTTCATGCCAATCTAAGGATTGTCAAGTTGGGGCAGAAATACTTGAAACAAAAATTCAACCTTTAGGATGCTTAAGATGCAAGGATGCAGAGGTTGAATCCAAAAAATTTGAAGCTAGAATCCAACAATGTTGTAGTATGTCCCAAAGTCATGGTATATCTACAGTTAGAGTTAATTCAGGAAATATTTTCTCTGAAGGGAGCAGGAAATATCCTGCTATGTTTCCTAATTCTAAACATGGGAAACCTTTGAATGCTAGGGAACCTAATGAAATATCTCAGGTGCATATGTAAAATTTGTATCCACTATCAAGCTGACATTAGTTATGTGTATATGGTGTTATCATTCCATGGTTATCTTTTAATTGGATGCATTATTTCATTGAATTATAAACCTAGATTTCCTTGCCATTCCTCTTAATTGTTTTCAGTCTTGTTCTGTGCATAACCATGCCTTGAAGGACTTAACTGAATGTAGACAAGGTCAACCTAAAGATCCTATTTGGACCAAGACCTTCCAAAATGAGGTAACAAATTTTTTTGCACTTATTCCTCTTGTGCCATTAGATTTAGTGTCCCTAGCTGTTCTACTATTTCAACATATTGGAAATTAGAATTCCATTCTACTTCATACTTAGAAGAATCGGTTGAAATTATGGCCTAGAAAAATTAAACAAACTATATTTATGTTTGCATAAAACAACAGCTTAAATTATAATTCCATTATGATTCATACTCAGAAGGATAGGTTATTTTGGTGAGGGTTTATCCCAAAGGGCTAAGAATGTACATTTTTCAATCATGTGAAGCAAATGATGATGTGAGGCTTCCCTTTAAACTTGATCAAAGGTATGAGTGGTGCAATGTAAAAATGGGAATGGGAAGAAGTCAGTATCAGGCCATTTCCTAACCATACATCTGCATTCTATCCTCAAAAAAACCTTCTAAGATATACTAACTTGATCCACATATTAAGCCTTCAGGTGCTCTGACACACAAGTCTCCCATTAGCAGCTTTGACTTGCAGCTGATTCCCATATTTTCCTCAGACACTCTAGCAATTGCTGGGTTCAAGCTTTAGGAAGTTCTATAACCAAGATGAGCTGCTAATTAGAGCGTTTTGTGTCAGGGAAGGTGAAATACTGCTCTCTGTAGTGCATCCGATAAGGTGTATGTAACCAGTTGACACTAGGGGTATGAAGAAAATTATGTGAAATCCCATAGAAAACTTTAGTAATGCTTAAAACAAAAAATTAGTTGTGGTAATTGTGATAATGATGTGAAAAGAGAAATATAATGAAAAATTAGAGGAAGTAGTCATACAGCCCACAAGTCTCTAGCTTGACCAACTGCATTAGAGGGAAGGCCAATGTCAGACCATTTGGCAGTTATAGATTCTTTTGAACCACTTCTATTGAAGGCACAAGAGATAGCATACAAACATTGAAATTGTAAATACAGTACAAAGGGTATGAAATTACAGAATTTGGATATTGAATTAATCTTCAAAGAAACTAAATATTTAACCTACAAAATAATTCATACCTCAATGTCCCCCTGCTGGCTGACTTTCTTTCCTTGAACTCCTAGTGGATCTGCACAAATCCAATAGAATTCATAGATGTCAATTGACAAAGTTAACCTTGAAACATATACATCAAAAGTCTTCTTGAAACTTTATAAATCGTACCTTGGTTGACATTAATAACTTATTTGTTGCCTAGAATCTCTATAGTTTGTGGAGTTGCAGACCTTATATCACATCCAATCAACAGAGGTGCCTAGAGGATATCAGATTTGATTATCATCTAGCATGAGACGATGATAGTACAAAATATGAAAAATAGATAGTCAAATTATTAATTGCAAGTAGCACACTTTTATATAGAAAATGAATTGAATTCATTGACTCTTCATCAATTCTACTATGTATTATTTGTTTTTCTCTGTTCTACTCTGCTCTTTTTCCAATTCTGTTTGTTTCCTTCTAGCCTTCTTTTGCATTTAGCAGTTATCACAGAGATGTATAATAATATATTGTTCATTTATGTCAATTTATAATAGAGACTATAACATCTTACACTTGACCCCTTTTCTTACCTTCATTAAAGCCCATATGCTGAAGTGTGACCGGTATTCCTCGGTGCTCAATTGGCCATTTCAAACTTCCAACATGTCAGGATCTAGCTTAGGAAATGACCAAATACATAGAGAAAATTGAAATTTGAGATTGAAATTCCTCATAGAAATATTAGCAGTAGCATTATAATAATTTGCATGATATAAGAGGAGTTTTTAGTTTATCATTCCATCCACCAAGCCCTACATAAGCTGCCCGCCTGTCATTCTGGTCATCTCTAGATGTGATACTGAGAAACAATTTAAAGTTAGATGATTATAAGGAGAAAATATATATTATACACAAAAAATTATACTGCCCAATTTCAAACATTTAGAAGACATTAATCCCATGAATCTATGAAGTCTATCACCTTTCCCATTTGTATTCAATGTCTCCTGTAGTTCTCCAACTGTTGGCTATCTTGGGTGCCAAAGTTGCAGGATTCTGCTCACCCCTGCATAATCAAAATACATGAAACTAAGATTTGGGTGACCGTTTCTCTTTAATTAAACCATGAATTAAATGTACAGATTATTGTTTACAAATGCCTCTTACCATTCACACATTGAATATAATATTGGGCAGCCTTCCTTTCTAAGAGCTTCACTCATTTTTGGGTACCTGTATATTTTCCAGACAAATTCAATACTATAAAGTCTAGACCCATGTATAAAAATCTCGTTGGTCAAACATAGTACAAATAGATTGTACCTCTGCTGAGGATTTATGCTACCATTAAAGAAGTTATCATATTTCAAATAATCTATCCCCTGAACCAAGACCTTAAAATAAATCTAAAAATTAGTCATAAATTCATACTCTGATACCAAAAATATCTAGATGGAATTTTAATATTAACTCTCTTTTTCAGAAGAAAATATAAACTCTCTATTATTATCCAGTGGAAAATTCCGTACTTTTAATGGGCCTAAAAAAGTAATGTTTGGATACTTTGTGAGATGGGATCAGTGGAGTGGCACACGTGTCCGCTTAGGGATTCAGCATATCCCACTTTTTTTCTTCATCTTGAATTTGGCTTTCCTGTCCTAATAATTGAAGAGAGATTCCAGGTACACTACTTTTGGCCCTATTCTCCTTTCCAAGTTATCTAGGCCTACCGTTGAGAGAATGCCCAATCTATTTCTCAGAGATTTTCCCAAAGAAGAAGTTGGGCATTGTAGTAATATTTTGGTCTACTTTTACGATGATGTTGCAATGGAGTAGAACTATTGGTGTCATGCTGCACCTTGTTTCTATTCATGTATAGGTAATCAAATCCCAAAACTTCAGCAAACTCTCTTGTAGGCTTGGGAATAGTGATTATAAACCAAAACTAATGACAGTATTATGAATACATCATATTGGATGTTTTCATGATTTTTCTCTCTATTGTTCTCATGGTGTCCTTACTTTAAAAGTTTTGATGTTTTCATGATGTCTCTCTATTATTGTAATGGCGTCCTTACTATAAAAGTTTGGATGTTTTATGATGTTTCTCTCTATTGTTGTCATGGTGTCCTTACTATAAAAGGTATGGCAAGCATTTGATGCTATTTTATCCTTTTATCCTTTCCATTTTGAGCTGGCAAAGTTCAGGGCTCAAGACAGGGATTTATATTTCTCATTGTGGCTTGGGAAGTCTGCAAAATAACCCTCTCAAGAGGCTTCTCATTACATTGTATTTCATATTTGGAGAACAAAATATGCTTAACCTTTTGTTATGCAATGGATTAAATTGCAGTTGAATAGCATAGGAGGGCTTGTCGTCATCATTACTACACTAATGCTGAGATGCTTTGATAGTTTTGATTTTTGGCCATTTTTTACAAACTCATTTTATTATTGTTAATTATCCTCCAAAAAAAAATATGATAAAATGATTTATGCACTTCTCATTTGATCTACTATTTGCAACCTGTATCCACCTATTCCAAGATGCACTTTGGGAGCTATGTGGACATCAATATTTATTTTTTTCTTGGTGTTGTGTTTACCAGCAAATCCCACATTATAGAAAAAATAAGCTTTTTGAAATATAACTATTTTAAAAGGAAGTGCAATTAGATACTTTTTTAGCTGGAGGATGCTGATACTTTGGGAGCTGAACTTCAGATAACAGCTTCTCCAAAATTTTCCTTTGTATTTCTAATTTAAGTGTCATGTGGCCCTTCATGTACTAACTTTTGAAAAACGGTGCAGATTCAAAAAAACTCAATATTGCACCAAAACACATAACACTATAAAATAATGCACTTCATTCAGCACCAGGGGAAAAAACCCAAAAATAAACATTAATTCAATATAACCTTCTGTAAATATAAATTCAATATAACAAAATAGCAAGGAAGAAATGTACATACCCTCAAGTCTGAGTCATTTGTCTTTACACTAGCATTGATTACTGACGTGTTTTCTCCCCCTCTTGCTTCCTGCAATAAGCACCACTGATATTTCTCTCAAGTATTCTCAATTTTTTTCATGGACATGAGTAAACACTATTGAAACAACAATGCATAACAAATTTGCAACTATTATGCAAGGTAAACAGATCCATCCATCAAGTAACACATTCACATTGCATGTAATATATGACTGCTCCGAGTAGTTCTATCTATAAATCTATACTCAACATAACTTAAATTTACATCAGGTACACTACCAACATAAAGACTTAAACCAAGACCATGGCCACACAACAGAACATAAATCATAATCAATCAATTTTCTCACACTAAAGTTTGTCATTGACCAAAAATTATGCATAAAAACAAGCATGTTGCAAAGGTTGACAACAACGAAAAGACATGTTCTAGAATGGTATATTTTTTTCCGAAGACATCAAAATAGTCATAAATAGTCATTCTATGAAAAATCCTCTCCGAAGACATCAAAATAGTCATAAATAAATGTAAACGAGGTCATGGGTCCTCCAATTTGGTACTTGGGCAGAGAGTGGCATTCCAGAAAATTACAAATCCAATTCCCCAGTTGGATAAATATCCATGTTTTTTAATAAATAATGCAATGTGTTTTTAGCCCCCATTGAAGAATTAATGCTACAAGAACCTATATATCTTTAACTTTAAGATCTATGGCACATTACAGTACTAACACTAAGGATTTGTATTTGGTGGTATTATATATTATAATCGAGGCGGTGGTGAAATGAGAAATGTTTCTTAAATCGCTGGTGAAACAACTCGATCTTCTTCTTGAACAGTGACTGGAAATGGAACAACTGACTCTGTCTTTGCGCTTGCTCCTACCTTTTCCCTAGCCCTTGGTTTTGCTCAGTCAACCAGATATATAACTAAATAGTATTAGTATTATTACTAACTAAGTCCCGAATTTTACTTAACACCTGCCAGATAATAAATAATGAAACCATGTGTGCCTAAACATGAAATGAAATGAAGCAGGAAACTAGGTCTAAAGGTTACATGGATAAGAAACAATGTTGGGTTTCAGACATGGGGTATAGGGTTTTAAGCTACCCAATGACACAAGGTTTGAGAGGTATGACTGACAACGTGGATAGAAAAAATGGCCATTATCCCTCACTATCAATGGCTTGGAGTGACCAAAACCAGAAAATATTTCTAAATCTACCCCCATAAAAGAATCCACCCACAAGCACAAGTGCCTCCTGAAAGAATAAACTTTAACGAATTTTTTGAAGGAATTTCCATAATGAAACCTTAATTGCTTCAAGACTGTAGTAAAACCCATGGGATCCTTATAAATAAGAGATAAATACAGTCCAAAATTCATGCCGAAATGAACAATTGAGGCAACGAAAAATCAAGTTAACCAAAGACCTTCGTCTATGCAAATGGGAATAAATTAGAAATTACATTTAACGGAAAAAATGGGAATAGTTTGATGAACCTACCTTTGGTAACTGGATTCCCAATTGCTATTGCAGATTATCCATAATGATGCTCAACAGATCTAGGCATGTGTATCAAAGTTTTATGCTGTCATTCCAAATAATATTATGCCATTTTTTTTAGTTTTTCTTTAGGCAGGGGTTTAATGTCAACATGGAAACTCCATTATGAATGAGTATAGTCCACTATTATTTTTTATGTTTTTATTAAAGGGGGGAATTTAAATGGTTGAGAACCTCATACAAAGTAAATTTTAATGCTAATATCCCTTCTTTTAATATGGCATCTCCATTGATGGCTTTTATATTGAATTATTCTCCATGTCATTACTTGGATTTTGAGGTTTATTTTAATTTTGGATAATTAAGTTTATTTTAATTTGGAGTATATTAAAATTTAATTGAAATTTTAATTTATTAGGTAAAAGAGAATTCCATCAAATATCTACAAAAATATACATCCCTAACCTCCATATTTAGCACATAGTTCCATTGAAATCATCACTAAGCATAATATTTAACTGTTCACCTCAAAAAAGAAACCTATATATTTTTACCTCAACTTCAAAAAGGATTTCTTATATCCATGTTTTCTTTAAACTAACTATCAAAGTTGTCTTAAAGGGAGGTAGGGCTCATTCTTACATAAAATAAAAGATGAAAGAAATAAATTAAACCAATATCCACTAATGAACAAATTAGGTCAATGGTACTAGTAAATACAACAAATAATAGTATTAAAATAAGTAGTGCACATGGCATATCTTCCCAAAAGCAAAAATAAAAAGGATAATATAATGAAAAAATTGAGGTAGATCATTAGTGGATAAACCCGCTGTAATAGAAGACATCCCTGAAGGTGAAAACAATTGAAACATGCCTGATAACCAGCATAAATCTCAAAATCAAACACAAGAGCTTCCCTTAATGTGTATAATTCTAGCCATGAGTCAGTTTGACTATCTTATAGATTACCCCATGTATGGACGCTCTCTTAGAAAGCCTTTTATCTACACAATTTGGGAGTATACCCAATCTTCCCTATTGGTGCTGGAAAGGTCTAGATTGATCTAGCTGCAATATCCCATCCATTTCTAGGTCCCTCACACTCCTATTTAGCGCATGGAATAATTTCTCCTAATCTTACCTGTTTGTTTTGAGAATAACAAACCTGAGATTGAATTAAGAAGATCCTCCAATCATGTCCCAAATACAAAGGGCCCTTTGATATGCCCAATGTGGAAACATGTTTGTAATTGGTGTCTACCAAGGACCTGCCAGGGGGATTCCCTAGTAGTGTCCCTTCCAATCCACTTGAAATAAATAACATTCCCTAATAGAAAATATCAGTTAGTGTAACCCCTCTTTTCTTCCTAGGAAGAGTGCAAACATCCTATGCCACTAGAGAGAACCCTTTTCCACCTCTTCCTTCCTCCAAAGGGATCTCCATAGAAACATGACCATTTTTAATAGCTGGATTCTAGGGATATATGTAAGAGTATAATACATTTCTTTCTAGATTCTAAAATTCTATCTTTCATAGAAAACAACCTAGTTAAGGGGAAATCCCAGTGAAATTATGCATGCACCTTGCCTTGAAACAAGTTTAGAACTAATTTTCATTTCTTAGCTGAAATTGTTAACTAAAAATGGCATACCCAATGATCAAATAATTTTCCTTGGCTATATAGGTTTCCATCTACACAACAACCAATTTAGATAATCTTCTTATCCAATAAAAATCACTTTTGTCTTCTTGTTTTTTACGACATTAACTACATTAACAAAAGGATTAGGCCACTAGAATTATGTTGCCCCTATTAGTTCTTGCAATAGCTAGGGTTAGGGCTAAATCATCTATAAAATGCAATTACCAGTTAGTATATGCCTCACCATCCTTAGCCCAACTAATTTTGGCTATGGTATGGGCGTCCCTAGCTCGATAGGGAAGCTCCAACAAGGAAATTGGAACTCAAGGTCCCTAGTGTACTTAATTGTATTAGATAGATGCACCTCTACTGAGAAAATTTAGCAAATGGTGGTTAATCCTCAATTTTTTAGGTCTACTAAGAAAACTTAGCAAATGGCGGTTAATCCTGAATTTTCATATGTTGTAATTTTGCCAATAACTACTCTTATTTTGGAGATTTGGGGGAAGATAATATTTTAGTAAAACTAGGTTGAAATCATGTTCTTCCCTACTAACCCAACTAACATAGTTGTTATAGTTAAGAGTTAGGCAGGATGTAAAATATTTTTATCATTCATGAAAATAATTGAAACAACTAGAAAATAATTACCTCAACCATAAGAACTCTTGGCATAATTGGTCTCTCAGGGAAGTGTCCAATGAAAAAATTATCGTTTATCGTCACATTCTTGATGGCAATAACTGACACACTAGGTTTTCACTCCACCACTCGATCAACAAGCAAAAATGGAAATCTACAATCAAGTTCGATGAGTTAGATTAGCTTGTATACCATTCCAAGGCCAAGCAAATAGACAAACACCAAAAATGTGCTCCCCCATTCAATCCACAGACAAAGAAAAAAACCATAGTCGAGATTTAGAGACAAAGACTGTAAGAGGATATAAATGAAATATGTGCCGCTTACCTTGATTTTTATCCTAGGTATGATGATTTAGAGACAAAGATTGTAATCTTCCCCTACGATATTGCTTGCGAAGTGATCTTGTATAATTCCTCAATTTTGTACCTGACCCACTAAGAAAAATTTGATGAGGAAATATCCCTTCCAAGTCTGATGATGGCCAATTGGGATCCACTCGAAATCGAAGAATAAATATAGCTTGCAGTGTGGACATATACATTATAGGGTTTCTATGGATTAGGATATGTTGAATGACTGCACACACAGGTGTAGTGATGGATAACTCCTTCCCATATATTTTCCCTCCAAGGCTTTGGGAATCCCGACCTTTAAAGGGGACTGCACAATTATCCAGATGACATCATCCTGGTGGATCCAAAATGAGGTTTTACAAGATATAAATGGGGTTTATCTTGTGTGCAAATCCTCAGTGATTGGGAAAGTTAGAGAATATGCCTCTTCCATGGAAAAATACAAGATCCCTCCCCACCAGTACTAGTTTTCATGTATGCCCCTGAAACTCATCCGTGTGCCAAATTCATCTCATTTTGATCAAATTTACAGTGAGTATTTGCAATGCCCAAACCCTAAATCAAATCAATGATTAACATGAAAACTACCTCAATGAGTGGAAGCAAGGAACAAATGAGTCGGAAGGGAGCACATCAAAATATGCTGAACCGTTTTGGCACTACTTCAATGGTGACTAATTGGAATGCTCAACTTTTGGCATTACTTCAATGGTGACTTCTTGGAATGCTCAATATTTCTATGGGTTTTGGTGGGTTTGGAATATATATCAATTAAACTTAGAAATGAAAAAAAACAAATTTACCCTATAAATAAATTAATAGATGATAGAATTTTTTTATAACCATTTCATCAAATTGATTCATTGTAAAATAAATACGGTTTCTTCTCTAATAAATATGCATGTGTGATTTCTTTCATTTTTGTAAAGGGTATTCTGTGGATGTATACAATAGTGTAGTAGTCTAAATGCACAGTGAAAAAAAAAACTTTACCATTCAAAATAACGAGAAAGGAAATTTGTATCAATCTTAAATTTGATAAGAATTATTTTAGAATAATAAAACCGTCGATATCAAATATTAATATTACACCATCTAATTGCAACAAAAATACTAAAAATTAAATTTAGAAATGAAAAAAAAACAAAAAATCAAACATATATATAAAAAAATCAATTAAAATATTGTTTTTGATGGTGACCTTTAGAAATGCAAAAAAAACAAAAACTCACACATATATATAAGAAAATCAATTAAAATATTGTCTCCAAATTATAGATTTAGGGATGGAATAATGAAAATTGGTGAGAAAAAAAAATTTGATGGTGACTTTAAGTGACTTTCATTAGACATTTTAGTAATAAATATTTCTGGTAGGTTAGTAATCCATTAAAGCAAATAATATCATGTATTAATGAGTATTTTTTAAGCGTACATAATAACGACAATGGATTACTCTTATTGCACTCTCAATTATGACTTCTTTTGAGATCAAGATGATGGAATGGAGGGAAAAATGGAGTCACTATTGCATGAAAGGAGACTGGACATTAAATGCATCATTGATTTGGTGTCTTGCTAGAGTATCATGATCACTAGCACTAAAATGATCTATATATATTTAGAACCCCTCGTAAAAAATTGCAATATTTTCTATTGTTGAGCTATGACACATGACTAGGATGTCATGAGCATTAGAACTAAATTGATCTATATATATTTATATGATCTTGTCAAAATTTGCAATTTTTTCCATTGCCGAGATGTCACACACTAGATGGTCAAGAGAAATTCCATGCAATTGCTGTGTTGGATCTCTGAAGATCGAGGTGCATGGCACCATTATAGAAAAAGAGTTTTCCAACATATATATCATCTGGGATCTGGGATCCCAATATTATATCTAGAAATCAATATGAACATCTAAAGTACATCGTCTGCAATAATCCACAACACCCTAACACTATCCCAACCACTTGGGAAAAACACTAGATATTCCTAACTCGACAAATTCCATTTTGGATTTAGAATTGTTAACCTGCACATATTCGAAGATAGAAGGTAGACAATTTACAAAATTTACTAAATTGTAACAATTCATTGTCACAATTGCAATTTTCCATGACACATTTAAAAATGACTAACATAAATGACTAATTCATATTATTCTAGGTAGTCATTTTTTATGTTGTGACTAAATTAGTCATTTATGTTAGTCATTTTTAACTCTGTCACTTATTATTTAGTCATATTTGTTAACTAGTGACTAAATTAGTCGTTAATTTTAGTTGTTTATAGTTGGGTCAATCAAAATTGCTCATATTTAGTAGTAAATCACTTGAAAAACCTGTGGTGACTAGAATTTTTAGTCACCTAGTAGCTAATTCCTCATTTCGTACTAGTGTATCCACGCGTTCAAAGGGATGGACATTTGTTGTTTACTCACAGCCCCCTATGTTTTAATATTAAACTACTACAAGCCTATGTGTTTAAGGGATAGAACAACCTGCGTTCTAGAAGACCGATTGTGTCATCGCTCTTTCTCTCCACAACACCACCAGTCTACACAATCACGCTGATGAGGAACCTATGTTCTAGAATCCTACTGGTATGTACAAGCCTACATTCAACACCAATCCATCCTCCAAGCTAAGGAAGGGATCACCACCACATCAAGCACGCTGAGGGAGGCCTGTTCATGCTAAAGAAGGAGCAGACTCACCATATTATGCCACGATCATGCTGAAGGAAGAGCCAGACTGTGTGTTGGTTGCAAATCAATTATGTGCCTTTAAATATTCACTAAAATTAGAGAGCAGTCGACCTTTAGGGTCGACTTTCTCATCTCTCATGTAAACTATATATATCAGTCTCTGAATACAGAGTAGAGTTAGTCAGAGTTAGTTAGTTAGTTAAGAGATTTAGAGAAGCAGTTCATAATTACTATAATTCTATTTTTGAGTTTGAATAAAGAGTTGTATGCATTGTTGTTGAAGATTGCGTTTGAGTAGGAGTTAGCAGACTTCACCCCTAATTGTTGAGAGGGCCCCTCATCAACCAGAGGTTCATTTCCTTGTTTAATTTAGTTCTTTCTTTTCTGTTTTAGCTAGTTTAGTTTATTTTCTAGTTTGTTTTCATTAGATAATAGTAAATGCTATTTTATTTCCTGTATTGCATTAGCTTAGTTTTATTTCAGTAGTTAAATATGTAGATGCACACATAGCTTTTCTTTCATTTAGTTTATTTACAGTCATTTCATTCCAGTATTGCTTTTAGTTTTTATTTCTAAACATATAGAATAGTTTGCTTCCATTTGAATTCAGTCTTGTTTATTTATTTCCTGTTATGAATTTGCTTATATAAAATAGTTTACTTTCATTTACATTTAGTTCTATTTATTTATTTCTTTCCATGAATTTTCTTAAGTTAATTTTTAGTTTGTTTAAACTAATTTCTAGCTTATTAATTAGTTTAAAATGCAACGCTTTCTTTTTGTTTCAGAGTTAGTTTGAAGTTAATTTGCTGATTAAATAGGTTTGTTTATTGATTCCATGCATTAGGTTTAGATCTGCATAACTTTAGCTGATGAATTAGTTCATTTAGTTTAGTTTTTATCATTTTCAACTGTACGGACTGCCATTCAGACCGTCTGTTCAGTCTGCCATGCAGACACCCTTTATAGACCTATTGTTCAGTCTGTCATTTAACCCTCGGTTCTGTTTTTAATGTCTTTTATGTATTTTCAGATTGTTTCTAGTTTTGTTTTCTCAATGTTTGGATTATGTTTGTAGTTGATCATTTTATTTAAGTATTACAATTAAAGTTTGATTATTTTAGGTTATTGATTAAGATTTTATTATTCTTCTTTTATTTTTATTTTCACCTTAAATTAAATATGGATTTAGTTGTTATTATTTCTTGAATATTGAATATTGATTTTTTTTTATTGTTGTTTTATGTCATGATTATCTTTGTTTGCATATAGAGTTTAGGGTTAGATGTATTGTTTTTAAGAGGAAGTTAAATTATTTGTAATCATAGGAATCATTCTTGTTTTTGGTATGTGTTTATTGAAGAATAATTAAATATCTTTATTAAGTTTTCTAGTTTCTTCTATTTATTATCTTTATTAAGTTTTCTACTTTCTTTTCGAGTTTTCTATTTTTGTAAGAAAAGTTGTCTTTTTACCCTAGCCTTCCACTTAAGGAGTAGTTAGTTGGTTATTTATCAGTTCAGTTGTTATAATTATTTTTATGTATGATTTAGTGTCTAAAGTTATAAGTATTATTGTTTATGTCTTTCCTTTTAGTAGCTGTTTAGAATTTGATACTCCAGTCCAGTCCAATTATCTAGATAGTCTTAGGAGTTTAACTCGGTTTTTCATTTTGAAAGATATTTCGATCTTTTGTTTATTAAAATACCTCCATGACACCCTATGATCCTTTTTACCTTTGCATATATTTTGTATCAACTCTAATCTTACCAAACCCGGTTGATAATTTAATATTAGGTATATTTAAGATAGTAGAACACACCCAACAATGGATGTTTTTTAGTATGTTAGAGCAGTGGCATAGGGTTTCATGCTAATGGAGGAGGAGAGCTCCGAGGATGAGGACACTAGGGAGGACATAGTGTCAATGGAGGAGGACTCAAACAAGAATCATGTGATGTTTTCCCCAATGAATTTGAGCATGGGTTTTTTTTATGATATGTATGATCAGACGAGAAATCCTATGGATCTTCTGATTTTGTACTAAACATGATGATATTTATGCACATGGAAACACCTTTTGTATTTTTATGTGTTTTTATGAGTCTATTTTTATGATTATTCCTATATGATGTATATGACATATGTGTGCATGACTATATGATTATGGATGATGCATTTTATTTACTATATGCGATGATTGCTGTGCCACTCTAGAACATCAGTAGCCATTTGGTCTGCTACACTATTGAGACTTCTAGGAACATGCATGAATGAAATGGATTTTAAATGTATAACCAAGTGTCTAGTGTGCAGGAAATTTCTAAAAAGGTAGGGATCGCGTACCCGGTAGTAGTTATTCAACTAGGCGACAAGCAGCTGGAAGTATAAGAAGACATCAAGGTGATGAATACCCAAGTGAAGGGCAACGATTAGGAGACCGTCGACACCATCCTACTTCTTAATGCAAAAAATTGCTCAAATAACCTAAACCCTATTCAGACACCATTTCCCTATCATTTTCCCCTCATTTTTGACCTCAACACCTATGGTTTACCCTTAGTTTCTCTCAAAAAGCTCAAAAAACATTAAAAAGGGCTTAAAACCCCAAAAAAGAGCTAAAACCTAAAAAAGGGTTTAAAACCCTAAATAGGATTTAAAACCCTAAATAGGGTTCTAAAACCCTAAAAGAGAAATAAAGTCAAGAAATCATTATAAAAAGAAGCTAGAGGTGTCCATCAAGTTTAGAGTTTTTTCCCATTTCTCCATTATTAAATTTAGTGAGTACATTGAGAACCCACCCTTCTCAAAATACTCACACCATACAAACATCATTTGATAGCCACATATTTCCCCATATTGTACGTAGAGGAATCCTCTATACCATCTAGCCTGTGGAGAGGTGGCTCATATCCAATGATCAAGGCACGGTGGCCTATTTCCAAAAAAGGGTATAATTTTATTTCTCTTTTTTAAGTTGTTATTATATATGTTTGTATTTTTTTAAGTATGTTACTAATAGTTTGTTTTGCAACTAGATTTCCCTTTCTGAACTATACCCTTATGTCCCTTTGATAGAAGGGAGGTGCAATAGCACGTAGCCAGGGTTTTTTCATGGCTACAATTTTAGTGAATCCACTGGTTAATCCCATAAGATCCCATGTTTTGCAGGTCTTTTCTTTATTCTAAGGCTCATCCGTCACTCAAGCTACCAATCCGAGTCTGCACGACACCACTTCCCACCTTTATCATCCACTGTCGGCTTCATTTATTCATTTTTCTCAGTTCTGGCCCAAGTCCCACCTTTTGGGAAATTAAGTGTGACCTACTCACTTGTTTTGGCATATTAAGTGCGACTTGGCCTCCCAAGATCTCAGTCGCTCTTGTTTCTTCTTTTTGAGTGACCCAGAGCTCCTGTTTCAGCTTTCTGAGCAACCTAGTCGCCTATTTTTGGCCTTTTTCAATGACCTGCCTATTTTTCAAATTATTTTTACATTCAGTTTCCTGTCTGGTTGACTGTGACAATGAAAATATTCCTACTTCTCTGATTAGTTTTCTACAAGTTTAGTTTCAGTATTCAATTATTAAAACACATTGGAAATTAACCATCTTGTCCAGCCCTTCCTCCTCTACTCAGTCATCACCCTCCAGGGTATTCTAAGATAAGACAGAGGGTTGAGAAAGCTTAGTAATAGGCACCTGTATTTTTCATTGTTCTTTTCCACTAGAAAAAAGTGTCTTGGAAGCTAGAGGGGGTGGAAACCGTTGGGGGTTTCATGGAATTCGTGTCCTCACTGCTAAGTAACCTTACATTTGAGGAGTGACTTGTGGATCTATGGGTGGGATTGTTCCCACATTGATGAGAGCCAAACACTCCTTCTTGGACTTGAGGGATACAAAAATAGGGAAGTCACACTGCTAGTTGACATTTTGCAGTTTGTATTGCATGTTGGATTTGTTTGATTTTACTGGTTCACATGTTACAGTTTCCCATAGCTTGGTCTATGTAGAAAATCCAGTATTATTTTCTCACCACATAATTGAACAAATAATAAAAAATAAAAAGCTCATACACAAAGTGCACACATTCACACCATATAAATCAACCAAAATCAGTTCATGACCCCGAGTGAACCATAAAAGTAACCAATTTACTTAATTGGATCTTGTGGTTTGAGGACATAAGTCCCTAATATTCATAACTATGGGAAGTACTTGGGTTTTGCTCAAAAAATCACATTGAGGAGTATTGCAAGAACCTCAAAGTAGCTGGCCAATGAGAGGAATTTCCAAGTGAAATGGGAAACGACTCCTTCCAATTGACTAGAGATACCCGTGTGAGGAAAAAGCCAAGTGTTGTCTTTTGAAACTCTTGGTGGCTGAGTGAGCACCTGTAAACCAATAGGAATCCGTTTAAACTGGGGTCCAAAACTGATTACCAGTTACTACCATAAGCCACTATCAAGCTGACACATTCTTCCTCATTACTGAGGGGGATATCCCTTAGTTTTGGTCTTTAGACCATCATCGTCGAGGCCCTCTTGGACACCTTCCTCACCTTCAAAAGGCCACACTGCCTCTGATTTTGAATTAGATTCCTACTAGTCTGAGCCCAATCTGTTTACTAACCTATCTATCCCCATGGATGGCATTCATTCCAAACCCTTCCAAGGAGTGATAGTTGGCGAAGGACCCATGTCCCTGCCCCCTATAATGACCAATATTCTAGCTAGTGGACCCATCACCACTACTCTAGCTGCGGTAGGTTTTCTACCCTTTAGTAGCAACATCGCACCTCTTATGATTCCACCACACCCAAGCAATACACCTACTGTTTTGCAACCAAATTAAGTACTCGACTACTCAACGATGATGGCTCAGTCCAAAGACACACCCTCTTATGCATAGCCTACAACAATTCAGTATGCCCATGCACCAACTTGATTGGCACAGCCATATTTGGGACCAATGACCGGAGTCATAGCCCCTCCAGCTCCTTTGGCATTTTTTTCACCACCTATACAAGCCAATTTGGCCCCTACCCCATCTCCACCAACTTCTGTAGGACAATTTTTTTCACTGCAAACTCTTCCCAACCAACTCGCCCCCAATAACCATCAAGGGAAAGGTAAGAAAAACCGCAGAAGGAACCGGGGTAACAACCAACCACAAGGAGGTGGCCTAAATACTTACCCTCCTAACAACAATTGTGCTAACTCACTAGCCCAAAAACCACAATAGCCTAATCAATTAGGACGAAATGCTCCTTTATGGACTAACCATCCATGTAAATTATGCAACATCTACAGTCACTATACTCATGAATACTTGCATATGGACCGCATCAAGCAGCTTCTCCAAAACAAATCTCAATGGGAGACCAATGAGGCAGCACAGGCTCAACCCAACCCAATTCCAGTTGGACCTCCACCCATGGTGCTCCAAATTTTTTTACCTCTCCAAGGACTAGTTGCAACCGCACCCACAGCTCCCACCGCAGCCCCACCTATAGAAATAGGTGTCCATCACCTGTTGGCAATGACAGCTGAAGAAGTCAACCTGTAGACTAGGTGCAATCAGTATGGATTCCCCATGGAAATTGATGATCCATCAGTGAAATAAACTTCTAACATTGCCAACATACCCCTGCACATACCTACACCCCCCATTGATGGGGCACCAAAGGTCCACGGTTTCCACTACAACGTATCACCAACAACGCAACTGTGTGCACTGCTTCAAATAAAAGCATTATTGATGACTTGGCTCAATCACCCACAACCATGTCCTCTCTAGAAGTGCTCAAGGCCAGCTCATCGTAGTGAAAAGCATTTTTATCTACCCTTGGTTCTGTGGATCCCTCCAATTCCAAATTGATCACACTCAATTTGGATCACGACGAACCCAGAAAGTCATCTACTATGGCCTTCCAAATTCTGGTCTCATTTTAGAATTTGGTCTTTGACCACTGCATAGTTAATGAAGGGGCGTCTACATGTGTCATGTCAACCAGTGTCTGGTAGACACTCAAGTCCCACACCCTCCAGCCATCCACTACTTCCCTTCGCGCCTATGATGGTCACCCCACCAAAGCTTAGGACTTTCTTCTGAATGTCCCTATATAATTAGCCAGTAAAATGGTTTTTATTGACATCGATGTTATCAACACACAAATTGATTACAGCTACCTCCTGGGACATATTTAGATAATGCCATGAAAGTCATGGCCTCCACCATCTTTCGACTCCTGATGTTTCCTCATGATGGAAAGATCATGACCGTCGAACAATTGACGTACTACGATCCGCAAGGGCCAACCACACTGGAACATATTATTACTACCATTGATACTACCACCAACATCATGTCAATCCATTCCTTATCTGCTATTGGTTCAGGATTATTCGTCTACACCCCTATGACGGCCACCTTCTCTACCTTACCACCTCCATCTACGTCTACTAAAATAGCGGATTTGTGTACTATCACATCTAGTACCATTCTGACCACATTGCAACCTCAACCTCAGTCAACAGGTAACTATTGGGGTTCTTTCCTCATCAACACAATTCTTTTCCTTTTCCTACCATCTGGGATCACGAGTAAGCATGTCTTGGAAACCCGCAAGTTACAGTATCTCACACTTGGAGTTCATGTGTTCACTCTAGTCCAACCAATTGAGATGATGTCGCACCCACCTCCTAGCCCATCAAATCCTCTTCCCATCTCCAAGCTTGCCCCTATTTCTCCAAAATATATTGGGGGCAAGGCCACCAAAAAACAACCAATACCATTTACGTGAACTCTAGCACCATTTTCCCTTCCACCTCATCAGTCGAGGAAGATCCACCTGATCTATCTCGGTACCACTTATTCCATGAAGAAAATATTTATACGAATGCCATCGATTTCACCCTATTTTTCTTAGTCTATGATGTAGAATCAGTTCTTCCATTTGGAGGCCAGATTCCTCTACCCAGCCTTGTCAACGAACTTCTACCTGATACTTCACCATTAGAAGAACCCCTAATTATGCTAAAACAAACCAATGAGGAACATTGTGCTGCTCTCCAAACAATTGAAGTATCCAACAATCGTTCGCAGTCCCATTCTGACTCTCGAGCCCACCCTTGGACCTTTAATAAGGGTAATCTGGTCCTTGTCTATGACCAAGCCCATGATAAGTTAGTAAAAGGGAACTTTGTTTCCACAAGGTATGGCCCATATGTAGTCCAGTGATGTCTTCATCAGGCTGCATACATCCTTGCTGCCCATGATGCCCACCTCTTGAAGGATCCCCACAACGGGCTCTACCTTAAGATATTCTATGCTTGAAGTCACTCACCATGCTTACCCTTGTAGCATAGTTTTCCTTTTTTTGTTTTGCATTGTTTTTAACATGATGAGGTGACCCCCTCCAATATTTGCTCCATGTCTAGTCGTAGTGAGTCCATTATATAACTCCATCATGTCATTTACACATGAGCATATATATATAATCATTGTCCCTACGTCGTTGGTATCCCATTGGAGGGTTTTGTCCCACCCCTACACATGTACACAATATGTTTCATGTGTGATCTAGCTACCATTATGCTATCATACCGTCAGGTCCCTAGACCTATACAGGAAGTTGAGGAATCTCCAGGATCTCCCTGGTTGTCCATGCTCACGTATGGATCATCCTCTATAAGGATAGGAAGTTTCCACCACTGTGACAAAAGATTTCGGGTAACGATATGACCTGTACTATGTTAGAATAATCAACCCATAGTTTACCCACTTAGACATTAATTTAATTATTTTTGCCTTATTAGCCTAGTTCATGTGTCCCACCTTGTGCAAGTTGTCTTTTACCTATCCATAGTGGTCAAACTTGCCTTATTTGACTCATGTAGTGCATGGAAAATCCCAAGGAATAAAATCTACTTTATTCCTAGCCTCCTAGGTGCCCTTCTACTTTTTCTGCTTTATTCCCTGCTTTTTCAGTGTTTTAAGGCAAATGGAAAAGCTAGACTAGGTGAGGTGAACTAGTTTTTTGTCCTCATCATCCTCCACTCTTTTCTCCTTGCAAAAGCATGTATTAGCTTCCATTCCACCACACTTTAGCTTGCCTAAGCCATTTTTCCAATTTGTGAGCTCCATCACAGATTTGGGATCAGCTTTTTACACCTATGGGGGATTTGCTTAATTTTAGTAAGCCTGCTTTATGCTAGATTCGAATTGCTCCTCATGCATTTGAATCCCTAATGTATGTTATTCATTCAACAACCTATTATTTTACAGGGTTGTCTATTGTACATTGAGTTAATACAGTTTAGTGTTCAGCTCCAATTTCAGCCTCTTTTGTGAGTGATTTTGCATGATCAATTGTTAATTATTGTGAGTAAAATTAATCTATCACTGGGTTCAATTTCCACATGGTATTAGAGCCATTTTATATTGATTTCTCTCCTTCAAACTTGTTTTTCAGGTTCGACATCAGTGACTGGGACTTCTACTGACAGTCGAGACATATTTTCTAAGCTATGGATCAATCACAAAAAACTATCTTGACTCCCTTCAATTTCTTTGAATGGAAAGCAGAGATGGAGATACTGTTGAGAGTGAAAGGCCTCTACAGGGTGACTATGGCAACAGAAGAATATCCCAATGCAGCTACAGAGAATATTAAATGGCACAATAGGAGGGATGAGGCCTATGGTCTCCTGTGTCTGAGTATTTCCAGAGACCTCCTTTTCCATCTTGATGGCCTGACATCACTGAATGAAGTATGGGAGAAGCTATCTGATCTTTTTGGAAAGACAGATGAGATGAGGAGACATCAAATCGAAAATGAGCTGATCTCTCTGAGTCCAAATAGCTTTGAATCCCTGCAGCTATATTTCTCCAAGTTCAAAGCACTAGTTTTGCAGCTGAAATAGTGTGGGATCAAAAAGAAGGATGATCAGCTCATCCTGGCCATTCTCTCGAAGCTAGGTCCTGACTATTCAGTGTTTGTTTCGACCTTCTATGCCACAAAACTGACAGCTCGAACCTAGAAGATGCCTATCCTTGCAGATTTCATGGAATCTCTCACACAAGAACAAGATAAGCTGGTGATAATGGGCACCATCAAACCATCCAAAGATCAAGCTCTGATTGCTAGAGATTCGAAGGTGGATTCAAAAAGCAAAAAGAAAGCTAAAAAGCCACCTGAGCAAAAGAGAGACAAGAAACAATCTTCGGAGGAGCCACAAGGTTCCAAGAAGAACTACCAGAAGAAGAAAAACAAAGGTGAAATGAGCAAGTGCGCATACTGCAATAAGGGCAATCACACTGAAAGCTCTTGTATGAAGAAGCAAATAGACATGCTGACCCAACTCCTGGAGAAGAATGGCATCTCCCTTCTAGAAATCTCAAAGAAGAGAGAAGGAGGATCAAGTTCAGATGACAGAGAGAGAGTTCATGCATTGGTTGCTGGCACATCAAGCTCACCCAGTTTTATCATTGATTCTGGAGCTTCAAGACACATGGTTTTGACCAAGGAGGCCTTCTCCTCACTTGATATGTCGAAAGGACCACCTATAGTACTAGGAGATGACTCTCTCACTGAAATTTTGGGCAAAGGGAGGATTGATCTTGATCATGGTCAGTTCAGCAATGTGTTGTATGTGCCTAGTCTTGCCTCCAACCTCTTGTCAGTGTACCAGATGACCCACACTGGGTCTCCTAAGAAAGTCATATTCTCCCTTGATGAAGTTGAGATCACAGATATCTCAAGTGGTAGAGTCATTGCAAAAGGAGTTGCAAATCATGCTCAAAAGGTATACATGTTCTCACACTTCCTACCCTACTCAAACCCCTCTGCTCTTCTGATTCATGCTAATGAAAGCCCAAGATTTGGCATGAAATATTTGGCCACCTAAACTACAAATATCTTTCTGATCTTAGTGAAAAAGACATGGTCATAGGGTTTCCCAAGATAAAAATTTTCCAAAGGAGTATGCCAAGGTTGTATCCTAGGAAAACACCTAGAGCATAAATTTGAGAGAGCTAGTCATGAGAGAACCTCTGCACCCCTCAAGCTGATGCACAGTGATGTTGCTGGCCCATTCCCTCATATGTCCATGAGTTAGTACAAATATGCATTGACTTTCATTGATGACTTTTCTAGGTATTGCTGGGTTCACTTCCTGAAACACAAGTCTGAAGTTTTTGGCCTATTCAAAGTCTTTAAAGCTTTGGTTGAGAACCAGTTTGGAAGGAAACTCAAGGCCCTCAGGTCTGACAATGGTGGTGAGTATGTCAAGTCTGAGTTTTTTAATTATTGTGCAGATGCAGGTATTCAGATGCAACATTCTATCCCTTACACACCACAGCAAAATGGTGTTGCTAAGAGGAAGAACAAATCACTAAAGGAGATGGCAACATGCATGATGGAGGCCAAAACTTTGCCACCAAAGTACTGGGCCGAAGCTATCAACTGTGCAGCCTATATTCAGAATAGGGTGCCTCATAAATAGATTGATGGCATGAATCCCTTCGAAGCATGGAGTGGGCACAAGCCAGATGTGACCCATTTTAGGATTTTTGGCTCAAAGGCTTGGGCTAGAATTCCAACAGAAAAGAGGAAGGCTTTGCAGCCCCAAAGCCAAGAGTGTATTTTTGTTGGATACTCTAAAGATTGAAAATGGTACAAAATGATAAATTTGAGCACAAACAAAGCCTTCATCAAAAGGTGTGTTCAGTTTGAAGAAGAACCCCTTGCAGCAGTGGAAGTTGGAGAAGTCTCTTCTCCACCTGAACCTCAAGAAGTAAGTAAAGAGTTTGTTGAACATGCTGATTCTGATTTGTCTGATGGAGATGAGTTTATTGTAGACCCTAACAGCCCTACAAGGCCAAAATGGGCAGCCAAGACACTACATGCAGTAGGAGAGCTAGCTGGGGATCCCAATGACCCAACGAGGACTAGATCTCAGTTTGAGAGTGGTCTGTGCATGAAGGATCCTATGCTTGCTGAAAAATGCAATTTGATGGTGGAGTCTGATCTTCAAACATATGAAGAAGCAGTAGGAGATCCAAGATGGCAAACAGCCATGAAGGAGGAGTTCAACTCACTCCAGAAGAGCAACACATGGGAGCTAGTGGATCTTCCCCCAGGGAGAAAGTTAGTCCAGTGTAAGTGGTTCTATAAGACCAAATTTGCTGCTGATGGTTCACCACTAAAGTAAAATGCCATATTGGTATCCAAGGGCTACTCACAGGTTCATGGCATAGATTACAATGAGACCTTTGCCCCAGTGGCAAAGATGGATTCCATCAGGCTAGCCTTAGCCATTGTAGCCTCAAGGCAATGGGAGGTACATCACATGGATGTAAAATGTGCCTTCCTGAATGGAGATCTCACTGAAGAGATATATATGAAGCAGCCTCAAGGTTTTTCTACTAACCCTTCTCTTGTGTGCAGGTTGAGAAAGTCATTGTATGGGCTAAAGCAAGCCCCCAGGGCTTGGCATGCCAAGATCGATAGCTTCTTGCTATCACTGAATTTTTTTCGGTGCAAATCAGATCCAAATGCTCATTTGAATTTAGTTAATGGTTCATTAATGATAATTGTGTTATATGTTGATGAACTCCTCATTACAGGAAGCTCAAAGGCTGAGATTGCTTCCTTAAAGGGTGCTATGAACCAAGCCTTCTCCATGAATGATTTGGGGCTCTTAAGTCAATTTTTGGGGCTTGATATTGCTCAAACCAAAGATGGAATCAAGGTGCACCAGTCCAAATATGCCTTGGAATTTCTGAACAAATTCAGAATGAAGGATTGCAAAGCAAGCAAAACTCCTTTCCTTTCAGGAGTGAAGCTGGAAGAAGCTGATTCTTCACCTATGGTAAACAATAAATGGTATAGGAAATTGATTGGATGTTTGTTGTATCTGACAAATAATAGACCTGATATTTCTTATGTAGTAAGTGTGGCTTCTAGATACATAAATCAGCCTCATGAGATCCATTGGAAAGCAGCCAAAAGGATCCTTAACTTTGTTCAGGGAACAAGGACACATGGGATCCTCTATAAAGCAAAATCTGATCTTGATTTGATTGGATTTACTGACAGTGATTGGGCAGGTAATAGCACAGATAGAAAGTCCACATCAGGATATTTGTTCATGCTTGCAGAAGGGCCAATCATCTGGTCAAGCAAGAAACAGAGTGCCATTGCACTCTCATCTACAAAAGCAGAGTATAGAGGTGTTGTTAATGCAGCAACTCAATGTTTATGGTTGCAGGGTTTACTTGGAGAGTGTGGCTTCGAACTAGAGTACTCAACTACCATATACTATGATAACCAGAGTACCATTCGAATATACAAAGATCTATTTCAGAAGCAGAGAACCAGACACATTGAGATCCATATGCACTACATCCGAGAACTTGTGCATGATGGGACCATTCACCTACTCTTCTGTTCATCTTCAGAACAAGTAGCTGATATCTTCACCAAAGAATTTTGTGAGAAGACCTTCAACAATCTCAAATCACTGCTGGGGATTTCTGATCATGTTGTGAAGCATGAGTGGAGACAAGATTTCCAAATTTTGTTTACAGTCCATGTTTAAGGGAGGATTTTCCCAAGTTGGTTTTGCCTCTTTCCTTGTTTAAATGGACATGCAGTATGTAAAGGGTGACTAAGACTTGTTGCTAGGCCCTATAATTTTCTGATATATTACTCATAAGTTAGGCTTAAGGGGTGGTGTTAGAATAATCAACCCATAGTTTACCCACTTAGACATTAATTTAATTATTTTTTCCTTATTAGCCTAGTTCATGTGTCCCACCTTGTGCAAGTTGTCTTTTACCTATCTATAGTGGTCAAACTTGCCTTATTTGACTCATGTAGCACATGGGAAATCCCAAGGAATCAAATCTACTTTATTCCTAGCCTCCTAGGTTCCCTTCTGCTTTTTCTGCTTTATTCCATGCTTTTTCAGTGTTTTAAGGCAAATGGAAAAGCTAGACTAGGTGAGGTGAACTAGTTTTTTGTCTTCATCATCCTCCACTCTTTTCTCCTTGAAAAAGCATGTATGAGCTTCCATTCCACCACTCTTTATCTTACCTAAGCCATTTTTAGAATTTGTGAGCTCCATGACAGATTTGGGATCAACTTTTTACACCTATGGGGGATTTGCTTAATTTTAGTAAGCCTGCTTTATGCTAGATTCGAATTGCTCCTCATGCATTCGAATCCCTGATATATGTTATTTATTCAGCAACCTATTATTTTACAAGGTTGGCTATTGTACACTGATTTAATACAGTTTAGTGTTCAGCTCCAATTTCAGCCTCTTTTGTGAGTGATTTTGCATGATCAATTGTTAATTGTTATGAGTAAAATTAATCTATCACTGGGTTCAATTTCCACATACTATATTGAATCCATCCCTAATTTATTTGAGCTAGTGCTCGGAGCCACTTTGATTTGAGTACCACCATGCAAATCACACATTGTACATTGAGCTAGCACCATACCCATGGGCCTCCATTTGGTCTAGTTTTTCCTTGAGAACCACTGCACTAGGGGCAGCATCACTAGATGCTAGTCAGAGTCATCTAGGGTTTATTTGAGACACTGTTTGCACCACCGGGTTTAGTTCTCCTCCCTTTGTGTTTTGATGAGACCCTTGTCTTGTGTTCAAACCATGAATGTTTGGACCAGTTCCTGGAAGTCACCATGATTTGATTGTCTCCACGTAATACTTACTCTATATGTATTGGCATGTTCACAAGCCATTCACTCCATCCATACAGCACAGATGGCCACTTGGGATTAAGGTCTTTTCTAACTCCTAAACGAATGAAAATATTGCCGAGCGCACTTGCTTCCTTTTCTACTCATTCAAGTACTGGAAAGGGAGTCTACATAGCCTCGTTTATCTCCTTTTGTGGACTGTGTAGACTACCACAAGAAAAGGACCACCTAGGCACACTCAAGCTAGGAACATTTCCCTTTGCATCCTTTTATTCTTTCTCAAGCATTGGGTCCAAACTCTACGAAAAATCTCACCATGGGTTGTCTTTAAGCTCTTTTCCATCCTTCCCATCAAGAAAAAATTACCGAGCAAACTTGGTTCCATTCATGCTTGTAAAATTATTTGAATGACTATACAATCAATGTCAGTTTAACATTTTTTGGCTTGATTGGAATACCAATGGTAAATAAGTCTCCCATCCCATAAAAATGGCGAGAGAGCTCTCCTATGTACACGTTTATCCTTTTTGGGACACAGGATACTATCAACAAGAAAGAGACTCCAATAGAGTCTTCGTCATGCTTTCAGAATCTCTAAAATTGAAAGCACCACCGAGCACTTACTTTATCAAGATCACTATAAATACATGATATCGTGCCATAATAGTGTCTTTAGGAACCACCCCACATATTACAGTTTGGTATAATTCCCCCTTTGGGTCACCTTTGTTCAGAGTATTCTATGATGAGTCTTCCTTGGATCCCCTAGATATCAAAATTCTAAGTTACCTCCCTCCAAGTATTTCCCATCTGTAGTTACATTACTCGTATTACTCTATGATCCCTCTCCCTTGAGTCAGTTTCATTTTTTTCCAGGTAATCCCTGTCATCGTACTCTAAACAAAGGAAGTTTGAGTCCCCCCCGTGATTCCCTGCCCCTGCTCCCCCACTCACTATGTTAGTCCCCATATTGTCCCACAACCTTGGTTATCTCCCTCATGCTTCTGATCAAGGAAACATTATTGCCTTTTTTTAGAACAGTAATCCATCATTAGTACCTTAGTCACACCAATTAGTCAATTTTATTTCTTTTTAAGCTTTAACACACTATGAGGTGGACAAGGGGTGCTTAGGTGGACTAATTCCATGTCAAATTTGGGCTTTCACACCCACGTGAGCACTCTAGATTAGTCAACTAGCCACATATGCACACTCATCATTGCTGGTGCACTCCCATACATTGGATGTGGTCACGCAAGTTGACTTGGAGGGCTAGAGTGGGATTTTGCCCATTTTTTGCTTGATTTTGTGCATTAAATGCTACATTGAGACTCTCAACCACCCATATTTTCACACCGACACTATCCAAGGTGTAATAATTGACCCACAACACATCATCCATGTCAAATCAACAATTGTTGGCTGTTTCAGGTGATTTGGGATGTGATTGGCCCACCTAGGGGGTTTGATGCCATTTTGGCAATTTTGACTTGTGTGCTCACAATTTTTTTCCAAAGCCTCACAAAACTCTTGTAATGTATTATATACCTGATAATAAATGTTTCATGTTTATACAGTCTGAAATTATCTTGTTTTTGGTCACATTGTGTGTGCAAATTTTGCTTCTCATTTGATGGTTTTTGCTAATTCGTGCACCAAAATTGATTTGTGAGCTTCAATAACACTCCTAGATTCTCCTTTGGTTTGAATTACTCACATGGTGGTTTGAATTCCTCACATGGTGTCAGATCCTATTGGATATTTTTGAGTTGCAGACAAATTTAGAGTGATTTGAGCTGCATTTTTAGTGGAGTTCTAGATTAAATCAATATTGTGTTTTTGCAGAACATCCAGAAAATTTATTCATCATCAGTGCAGGAAAAAATTGACTCTACCCACATCATGCTAACACCCTTCAATTTCTTTGATTGGAAGGCGGAAATGGTGATTCAGCTGAGAGCCAAAGGGATTTACAGTGTTACCATGGCACTGAGGTGGAACCAAATTCTACAGTTGAGAAAGACAAGTACTTCAACAGATTGGATGAGGCATTTGGATTACTATGTTTGAGCATCTCGAGAGAGATATTGTTCCACATTGACATTTTAACAACACCCAATGAGTTCTGGGTAAACCTAGAGACTCTATTTGGGAAAACTGATGAGCTACATGGTCGCCAGCTTGAGAATGAACTTATCAGCTTGAGCACAACACACTATGACACAATACAAGATTTGTTCACCAAGTTTAAGTCACTTGTGTTGTAGTTGAATAAGTTTGGTATTAAAAAATAAAGAATACCAATTGATCTTGTCTATACTTTCAAATTTGGGGCCAGAGTTCTCAGTTTTTGTGTGCACATTCCACTCTGGCAAGTTAACACTTTGAAACTGGAAAATGCCAAGTCTGGAAAATTTCATGGAGTCACTCACTCAAGAGCAAGACAAATTGGTCTAAATTGGCTCCATCAAGACCAAGGATCAAGCTCTAGCAGTGGGAGTTTCAAATTTCTCAAATGGCAAGCCCAAGTCCAAGAATTCGAGGCTTTCAGAGAAGAAAAAAAACCCATAAAAACCCAAATCCAATGATGCAAGTTTGAATCCTTCCAAGGAGAAGGACACAAAGGGAAAATAGAAGGCCAAATGCACTTATTTACACAAGGGATGGGATCCAGAGATCTCATGCATGAAAAATACCATTGACACCATGGCACAGCTGTTGGAGAAGAACAACATTCCAGTCCCTGACAACGCAAGGAAGAAGGATGGCAACTCCAGTTCAAGTGAGGGAAAGGAAAAATGTCATTCTTTGGTGGTAGGTACTTATAACTCTTCATATTTTGTCATTGATTCAGGGGATTCCATGCATATGGTAACCAAGAGAGAGCTCTTCTCCTCCATGAGTCCGAATGCTGGCCCAACAATTCGAATGGGGGATGATTCAGAACTCCAAACCAAAGGGATTGGGAGGATTGATTTGGAGAATGGCTATTTTAGTGAAGTTTTGTATGTACCAGACCTTGCAGCAAACTTGTTGTTAGTCTATCATATGACCCATACAGGAGAGATAAAGAGTGTGATCTTAACTCCTGGCATGGTAGAGATTTCTGAGATCTCAATAGACCAAGTTATTGCAGTTGGGTATGCTGATCATCATGAGAGGATGTACAAGTTTTCAAGCTTCCTCCCCACTTCCAGTGATCAAGCACTTCACTCACATGCCAATGAAGTTTCCAAACTATGGCATGAGAGGTATGGTCACATGAATTACAGGTACCTTCAGGAACTTCACAGAGATGAGATGGTGGAAGGAATTCCACAAATCAAGTCATTAAATGGAGCATGCATAGGTTGTGTAGTTGGGAAGCATCCAGAGGAAAGCTATGAGAAGGGGGAGGAAAGGAGAGAAAAACAACCACTTAGTTTGGTACATTCTGATCTGATTGATCCACTACCCACTTCTTCATATGGTGGATCTAGGTATGTATTTACATTCATAGATGACTACTCTCTATTTTGTTGGGTGTATTTTATGAAATTGAAGTCTGAGGTGTTTGAGCAACTCAAGATTTGGAAAGCACTTGTAGAAAATTAGAGTGGGAAAAATATTAAGGTCCTTAGCATTGATAATTTAAAGGAGTATGTGAATAAGAACCTACAGCAAATTTGTGAGGAGAGTGACATCCATATGCAACACTCAACTCCCTACACTCCCTACATTGATAATTTTTGGGCTTGGAAATTGAGAAAAATGAAAGAGGCATCAAGATGAGTCAGCCATAGTATGCTTCACACCTGATAAATTTTTTTAACATGGATGAGTGTTAGGAATCCAAGTCTCCCTTTCTTTCTGGCATTAAAATGCATGAATTTGGCAATTCTCCATTGGTAGATATTACACTCTACAAGCAACTAGTGGGCAGCTTTCTCTACCTCCCTCACACAAGACCTGATTTGTCTTATGCTGTAAGTGTTGTAGAAATACATATGCACCAGCCACATGAGCTCCATTGGAGGGAAGCAAAAATAATTCTCTACTATATCTAGGGTACCAAGAATTTCGGGGTGCACTACACAGCTAGTTCCTCACTTCAACTAGCTGGATTTTCTGGTTCAGATTGGGCCGGTGATCCAATTAACAGTAAGTCAATTTCAGGTTTCGTCTTCATGTTTGCTAAACGTACAATTTTCTGTTCAATTAAGAATCAACACACCATTTCACTTTCATCAGTAGAGGATGATTACAGGGCAATAGTCAATGCTGCTACACAGTGTGTTTGGTTGCAGGGAATTCTTTGGGAGTTTGGTGTCACAATTGATTCTTCAACCAACATTTCGGTGGAAAATCAGAGTGCCATCAAGATATCTACTGATTCAATATAGAGGCAGAGGAAAAAACACATATATATACACATCCATTACATTTGGGGCTTAGTGCATGACAAGGTGATCTCGCTGCAATATTTCACATCCATCGAGCAAACTGCTGATATTTTTACCAAGGCTTTCACCGAGAAGACCTTCACCTACCAGAGATATTTTCTTGGGGTGAGTGAAGGATGGTAATTTTCTATTATTTGTTGCAGTTCCAGTACCATGTCCATTCTTGAGGGGAGGTTTTGTCCCATGAGGATTTCCTTCGTTTCCTCGGTTCACATGGACAAATAAAATTGTAATTTCTAAATTATGTATTTGAGGTGACTTGAGCCATTGTTGCCAAGGCCTCCATATTTTTGTGAGATATACTTAATTGTTGTATTAAGGGAGGGTTTTAGAACAGTAATCCATCATTATTACCTTAGTTACACTAATTAGTCAATTTTATTTCTTGTTAAGCTTTAATACACTATGAGGTGTACTAGGGGTGCTTAGGTTGACTAATGCCATGTCAAATTGGGGATTTCACACCCACATGAGAAATCCATATCAATAAACAAGACACTTGTGCACACTCATCATTGCTGGTGTGCTCCAATACATTGGATGTGGTTAGCCAAATTGACTTGGAGTGCTAGAGTGGGATTTGTCCATTGTTTTGCTTGATTTTGTGCATTAAATTCTATTAAATGCTGCATTGAGACTCTAAACCATCCATATTTCCACACCCACGTTGTTCAAGGTGTAGTAATTGACCCACAACACATCAGCCATTTGAAATCAGCAATTCGTGGTTCTTTGGGGTGATTTGGGATGTGATTGGCCCACCTAGGGGGGTTTGATGCCATTTTGGAAATTTTAACTTGTATGCTCACAATTGGATTCAAAATCCTCACAAAAATATTGTATTGTATTATATACCTGATATAACATGTTTCATGGTTAGATAGTCCAAAATTAGCTTGTTTTTGTTCACATTATGTGTGTAATTTTGCTTCTCATTTGATGTTTTTTGCTAATTCTTGCACCAAATTTGACTTTTGAGGTTCACTAACACTCCTATATTCTCCTGTGGTTCAAATTATTCACCTAACACTTTGAATTCCTTACACCTTGGTCATTCATAGGTCTCCCTCTGTCGATGACAACACATCTATTCCAGAGGATAGACCCAGAGGTCCCTGTATCCTGGTTTCATTAACGTAATTGATGAGTTCATTGGACCACTTGAGAGGAGTCCTTAGTGCCTCTTGTGATGGTTGGGTCTCACATGCTTGACTTCAACTACATCATTGCACCATTGAGATTCATACAGGGCATTGGTCCGTGCAGTATTTGGTCAAAGACCTCGGTTGTGACCTAACTCTAGCACATTGATGAGTCTATTAAGGGACCCAAATAGGTTCATGTCCCTTGTGATTTCTAGGTTGCAATGGAAATAGTGATCAAAATTCCCCAGAGCAGTGCTTATGTATAGATTCATAATTGATGTGTCATATTGTACCAGAGAGACTCTAATTCTTCGTCAGTGAGTCCTTACAGTTATGTAATCTTCCAAATCTAGCAGGTCATCAGTTGTGAAGATATTGCATTCCATGAGAATCCCATGGGTCTAATGTATCAGTTCTCCATATTAGTATTGTATTCAGCCTCTCATTGAGGCCACCATTAGGTAACAACAGTTGTATAGGATCAGCTCCTATTTTGGATCCTTGATCCCATTATTTATTCTTTTTACATTGTTACGAGCATGGGGATTCCCGCCTTGTCCATATACATGTCACATGTTCTTTGTATCTCACCCAATGTTGGGAACTAATATTAATAAAAAACCAAAATCCACTGTGTCTCGATCAAGGAAGCATCACTTCTTCATAGGTCTCTCCACTATCCGAAGATCATATGATGTCTGACAACCATACTTTGAGCTCCTTCCCTCACCCATCAGGGGGAAATCTATTAATGCAAAAAATTGTTCAAATAACCTAAATCATATGTAGATACCATTTCCCTATCATTTTCCCCTCATTTTTGATCTCAACACTTATGGTTTACCCTTAGTTTCTTTCAAAAAGCTCAAAAAACATTAAAAAGGGCTTAAAAACCCCAAAAAGGGATTAAAACCCCAAAAAAGAGCTAAAACCCAAAATAGGGGCTAAAAACACTAAATAGGGTTTAAAACCCTAAAAGAGAAATAAGGTCAAGAAATCATTATAAAAATAAAGTGGAGGTCTCCATCAAGTTTAGAGTTTTCTCCCCTTTCTCCTTTATTCAATTCAGTGAGTACGTTGAGAACCCACCCTTATCAAAATACTCACACCATCCAACCATCATTTGATAGCCATGCCATTCCCCATCCTATATGTAGAGGAATCCTTCATAGCATCTAGCCTATGGAGAGGAATCCCATATCTAATGATTAGGGCACGGTGGCCCATTTCGAAAAAAGGATATACTTTTGTTGCTCTTATTTTAAGTTGTTAGTATAGATGTTTGTATTTTTTATGTATGTTACTAATAGTTTGTTTTGCAGCTAGCTTTCCTTTTTGAACTCTACCCTTCTGTCCCTTTGATGAAAGGGAGGTGCAATAGCACGTAGCCAGGGTTTTTTCTTGTCTATAGTACTCAACCTGGCTGTTGGTAGAAATATAAACACACATTCAATCGATATGGATCAACTCATGTGATGGGGAATAAATTACCCACGCAACCGAGGTGAGATTAGGAGACCATCTACTTGCCCCATCAGTGAAACCAACATAGCAAGGAGATGTAGGATCCATCTGGAGAAACCAAGGAAACAAATTGTTAGACACGTGGTAAAAATGATGTAGAACAAGAAAGATGAAATATGATTCAAGGGTATGCATCGTGAGTGAATTAAGTCATAGACCTATTGTGGTAGAGCCCATTGTGGGGATTCTTCAAGTGGTAACCATTAAAGTTAAAAAGGAGATATACTCCCTTTCTGAGACATTGATGGATGACATAAGGGCCATACAACATAGATTTGAACTTCCCTTTTCCAGTCTTATCGTGGGATTGGTCATAGATGATGACAAGGTCTCCCTTGATAAATGTGTGTGGGTGTATGCGGGAGTCATAATGGGACTTCAACCGGGTCTTAGCTACTTAGATCATTTGGAGAGTATAAAAATAGTCCTCATTAGTTTTTTCACACATAAGTAAGCATTTTTATAATGGTTAAGTATCAGGTATAAGTTCGACAGCATGGCAGAGTGATGGAATCTGGAATTCAATGGGAAGAACCAACTCCACACTGTGGACTAAGTGAAATGGGGTAAAACTGGTGGTGGTTTTAAGGATCTCTTGATCGTCATGAAAGTGGTGTCGGGATAGATAATGGGTATCTTCTACACTCGATAAGGGGGGAGGAAAACTAGAATTAGAGATTGTAAAAATGGTATTATTGGTTTCTGAGGAAGAGGCTAGAGAGTGTATGTTTTAAAGGACGATGATTTCGGACTCACAGGAGTGCTTGCGAAGGTCACTAAGGAGTGAACAGTACTCTGGAAATTTTTGGAAATTGTGTGAATAATGACCATATAGGACACAAATTGCACATGGGTGGTTGGTTCAGAGAAATTTGTTTTTACTATAGGTATGGTTGGTACGTTGACAACTGAGCATCAACGACCTTGACTAATGTGTGCATTTGGGTGTGAAGAATTGGAAAAACATGACAATTTTGTGTTGCATGGCCTTGGACATCACATAAAGCACATGTAGGAGGAGGATGTGGATTTGTGGGGGATTTGGGTGCCTTTTCCCTAGTCTTTGTGGGAGGGGGAGAAGAACAAGTAGGACAAGCAGTCAATTTTATAACAGGATGGGGATGTGACATCGTCTCAATAGGTTGGACCGGTGTCAACATGATCCATGAAGTTGGGGGAGGTGTAGGTGGATCCAGGTACCACACATAAATAGCCAAATTGAAGCTAGGAAGGTTGAGAGTAGCCATGATTGGATTACTCAAGATGTGGGAAGGTGGAAGGAGAAAGGGGATCGTGTGTATGGGGAATGAACCCCAATAATTCTCTAAGGTATGTTGTTGAGTTTGCGAATGAGGTTGAAAAGAGGTCGAAGCATTACTGGATGTGATAGTGCACAAATACGATATATCAGTTGGTGAAGGAGGAAGGGGTAAGGACAAAACAATGTCCGTTAAAGGAGAGTTAGAAAATAAACCTTGGCCAATAGTTGACAATGAAGGTATGGAAACATTGTCGATTTTAGTGTCTATAGTAGGGAGGATGTGTTCCTATGTGGTCAGTCCTTTTGGATCATAATACGTCAGTTGGTTGATGGTCATGATATTCCCATCATGGGGGAACATCAGGAGTCAAAATATGGTAGAGGAAACAACTCACATTGCATACATATAACTATATCCAAGGACGAGGTTGTAATCAAGTTGGGTTTTGAAAACCTCAATGTCAATCAACATAGTTTTCTGGAAAACTCAATGGGGACATTCATGAGAACTCCTTATGGTTGAGAAGCATGAACATCATAAGCTTGGAGGGAAATAGTGGAAGGCTAAAGGGTTGGGGATCCAAGTTTCTTCCAAATAGAGTTTGTCATAACACAGGTGGATTCCTGCTCATCGACGATGCATCGATGAATGACCAAATTATGAATCATGACCGAAACATGGAAGGTGATGCATGATGGCATTCATGTCTCTCTTTGATCCAAGTAGAAAGTGATTAGCCAGGAATTAGAGGGATCAATAGTACCTAAAATTGATAGAAAATATTTGCATTTCAAAGGAAAAGTTCATAGGACTTCCAAAGAAGACATGGAAGAGGGAGACTGGTCCAAGTCATTGATTATACTATAGTAAAGCATGACTCTAGTAGTGGTATTGTTCACGACGCGATGCAAACGGTACTGCAAGACTTTGGCAATTCAGTCCATGAGGGGTCTCATAAAATGTAGGGATATATCGAGATATGTGGAGGTATATGTCATGTACTGATTAATGGTTTTTATGGTGGAGCCATACTGATTTTGTTGAGTCCATAGGTTGACATCAAACGATGATGTCATAAGGTGATGGAAACCATGATCAATGGGTTGACCAGCAGAAGTGGTTGCAGTATTTTAGGGTACCAAGGGATTAGTTGAAACCATCCCTTGATTTGGTAAGGGGTTCTGCAGCACCATAGGTGGAGGTCCTAATGGTGTTGTGTTTGGCTGAGCTAGAGCAACTACGTTGGGGTCACGTTGATTATAGGTTTTTAGTAAATGGAGGACTCAATTCTATGGGGACATTGATGTGTATAATGGCTGTAAGTGGTACAAATAACTATTGGAAATGGGTTGGGGTAAGTTGTGCAACATCGTGGGTTTTGCACAAGATCAGAAGACACTGCACAAGATGAAGATAGAACAATAGGCAGAAGATAGACTACTTTTGATTATTTTGTGTCACATTTTGTACTTGTTGACAATTTTTTATGGATATTAGTCATTATTCAATTAAATCAGTTAGGAGTTAGTTAAAAGTGGACCATGAATGTAAAGGTGCAATGATATATATAGAAGAAGAATTATGAATATAAAAAGGGAAATAGGGGAATCAGAGAGAACAAGTTTGTAGAGATCGAGTTGATCATTGACATCAGTCTGGGGATGAATTGTTATCTTTTTTGACATGTGGTTGATTGCACAAAAGTAATATGATAAGATGGATTTTGACCTGAATCATTGTTATCTTATTTTATCTTTTTCCACCTTTCTATTCCTACAAATTTGATGATGAATGCTAAGTGAATCTAAAATATGGATCTATGATGCGATGTTACTGTTTATGAATTCTATCATCTTTTCTGATCTTTTTTTGCACTGGTAGATCTGTTATAGTTATGAATGAATGATGCACAATGATGAATGGTTCTATTAAAGAAGTTGATCTGATTTGGTCATTAAGATGATGAGTCATCGATGCCTTAATCCTCTTCTTTAATGTTGAAACTTGGTTTCGTCAACCGTCCCTTGAACATCTCAGGTGAGAATTCATCCACTCCACGGGTGTTGCTGGACAAGGTAAAACTTGTTTGGGTTGATGCTTAGGGAGATCCCGGTGAGTTGAGCATCGATAGAGTGGGAACCCTTGTCGACTGGGTTTTGTTGGTTGGGTTCGTGCCAACAAATGGTTCTGTTGCTGGGATCTTGTTGCAACTGAGAGGAGGGTATGTGGCATTCGAAGCAATTAGAAAATCAAGATTGGATGTGGCATCTGATGTGACCAAAACTTCAAAATTGGTTTGATCAGAAGCTACGAGAATTTCCTAAAGAAAAAAATCATAATATTGGACTAACAATAGACAAGTGGTTGGAAGAATATATACACGAGGGTCCACATGAATATTTCTTTACTGAATTTTTTGTCATACTATACGAGTGGTTGGTGCAGTTCACATACAAGAAGACAAATTTCCAAGGATGAGAACCAACATCTTGGACCCCTAAATTGATCCAGGAGATGCAAGAGACTGACAACAGAGCATCATCAGTTGTTGATATCTAGTTGGATATTATCCTAGAAGGTTACTGAATTTGCAGTCGACACTACTAAGTCCTACAGCAAAGCAGAAAGGGAATTTTTCAACGAACCCAGAGGTAGGTTCTTATTGTCTCTACAGTTGTTAATTAAAATGCTTGTCTAGGAGAAGGGAATACATAAGATGCACCTAGAGTAGTAGAGCTATGGTGTGTAGAGGCAGTGGATACCACGACTAAAGGGGGGAGACAAATGGGAAGATAAGGGGTAGATGGGTGCAAGTTTTGACAAGAATGTAAGGGAATCTGAGGAAGAAAGGGGTTGTACAAGGGGAGGAGCAAGGTTTTGACAAGAAAAGAGGTAGAGGAAAGGGAAAGGTCCTGCTATGATCTAAATGCAAAACCACGAAGGAAAACCACATAGGATGAAGTGAACCTACAGTGGCAAACAGGATGACCAGCCCTATACTACACCCAAGACAACAATAAGATCAAAACCTAGCAGAAACTTACCCATGCCTCCATGCACCACTTCAAAATTAGGGAAAACCACAAATTCCATGTCAACTTTCTCGACGTGTCAACAAAATTCTAGTAGTAAGTCAACATCTGCAAGAAGAAATACCAAGATGGTAGGCAATGACATGAAGTTACCTTTGTTTCATGGGAACGAGACTGATGATCCTAAGCAGTATTGGTTTCTTTGTGAAGAAATATGGACTATTATACAAGCCACGAATGATGATATCAAGAAGGACCAACTGGAGACTACTATGAGGGGTTGTACACTAGATTGGTACATGAAATATATACACGTTCCTATGGGGACCGCTGCAAAATAATTGGATGAAGTTCATAAAGGATTGATCAAAGAGTTTCGAAAGCCTAAATCCGAGGCACGATACATTACTAATTTGAAAGAGATCAAGAAGTTCATGAATGAGACTTTTTGGGGTTTCGACCAAATATTTAAGACGTTGATGGCATGTGTTAGCTTTGATATGAGTGATTTTCAGCATAAAGAGTGTTTATCACAACCTTGGTACCTAATATACAGAAACCACTGATGCAGCAGAAGATCGCAACATATAGAGATGCTCTAGAGATTGCGATGAAGTTAGAAGCTTCAACGGTTGGAGAGAATGCAGTTGGAATGAACCAAATGTAGGACATTAAGAAAGGGAAAGAGAATCATGAAGATATTTGGTGCACTCGGTGTCATGCAGATGGACACACTAAATATACATGCCCTACCTTCCGAAATTATCTTCTATCTAGGGCACCGAACCCACTAAGTTGTGGCAGTGTACCATGTGTCGCATATGTCAATTCTATGGGCACTGACATGCTGAGTGTAGCTACATGCAGAAGATATTATCAAAGCCAGCCAACCTATATTGTTCATTTTGTAGATCGGTGGGGCATGAAGATAAATATTGTCATGCATATGATCTTCTCCAAGAAAGGACATATGATTCATACCTTGTGAAGGGCGAAGATCATCGTGCAGTACAAAAACCACAACTATAGCCTCAGGTGGTGAAATTTCTACAACAACCGCAGTATACACCATTGGCACCGATGCAATTTATATCATTGTAGCCACATGCACAAGTTGTGTCGCAACCACATTATGCACCAAAACCACAATTTTCATCGTAGCTCCAGTACAATCAAATGAAGATGCCTCAGCCACATCCAGAGTATGTTCAAGTTGCACAGTACATTTAGCAGCAGTCAAATCCCCCATTACAACAAATGGCTCATCCACAGTATCAGCAACAAGGACAATTTCATGGAGTATTTTGAGGAAGAGGAGGAGGATTGGGAAGATGATGAGGACAAGGTCACATATCATTCCAGCATTATAATTGTGGGGTATTTGGACACTACCAGAGGGACTTCCCACACTTGGAGTGCTCATGCACATATTTCATGATGATCAATCATACTATCAAAAATTTCCCATAGCTAATCACAAGATGGAAAGCTGGGAATTTTCCTCAGTTGTAGAGCCAGAATCAGGTGCAAAACCAGAATGAGTTGCAGAACCAAGCCCAGAATCAAGTTCCACTCCAGAATTAGACTGTGAATCAATCGATGAACCCTCCTTTGAACCAGAATATACCTCCAATTCAGAATCCATTGATGAACCAGAGTCAGGGCTCGATTGTTGTGACGATCTCAGGGAGCCCAGAACAAAGTCTATTGACATTTTCGTGGTCATCTGTGAAGGAGCTACAACAAGGGAGTATAGGCCCTGCCAATAGATTTAGTTGGCTGGATAGAAGAAGGAATCATTTGATATTGCAACTGAAAAGGAGACATTTCTTGGATCCCAGGAGGCGATCCAAAGAAACATCCTTGGTAATTCACCTGTCTATGAAATGCCTTTTTCTTTTGATTCTTCGTTGGAGGCAGAACCATCATGACTGCATGGTACCTTGCAACACTTCTTTGAGAGTTGATTATCACTGGAAAGAGATCCAGATTCTTTAGGTGAGATTGAAAATTTGTTGCATTGCTCATGTAAGGACTAGAAGGAGTCCGTGATGAACCCTTTACACAAGAAAAATACATGCAAGGAGATGCATATGAACATTCATATTAGGGACTATGAAGTCGATTTAATCATCCTAGATCTGGGATCTGATGTGAATATACTAACAAAAAAGACTTGGAAGAAGATGGGAAAGTCAGCATTGGGTTGGTGCCATGTGTAATTGCGACTAGCTAATCAAGCTAAAGTATAGCCAATCGGACGTGTATCAAACCTGGTCGTGGACATTGAAGGTATGAAAATGTATTCCAAATTTGATGTGATTGAAGTTGTTAATTCTGAAGGCTTGTTACACTCAAAATATGTCACCAGCATGTGATAATATCCCTAACACAAATATCTTCCCTCAAATCCCAAAAATTGAAGTGAAACATGCTCTAGGTGTGGATTTTAACATACAAGATTTCAGGACCATTCTTACCCTCAAGCAGATAAGCAATACCTTATGCAGCACCACCCAAGTCATGTGGAAACCAGGTGGTGCCACCGCCTTTAACCTTTGTTGTTGGTGTAGTTCTCATCCTTCATCACTCTATCATAAAGGAGTATAAGCAGTTCTATTGGTAAAAGGTGAAAAAAAGAGGTTTCACGAAGCTTCTAGAACAAGAGTCTCATGTCTAATCTTATCCCTACTCACCTGGGTCAGTTGAACTCGAAATCCCTCCTTTGAGGATCTCATAGCCACCTCACCCACCAATTTCTCAACCATTCCTATCCCTTTGAGCCCTATAAATACAAGCTCATACTCCATGGTTGGGGGAGAGAAGAAAGAATTAAAGTTATGCTGCTGAATTAACATCTTGACCTAATCCATTAGAGAGCATAGAGGAGCAAGTTGGACCTATTGGGGATGAGGTTCTAGTCTTGTGAAGGAGTGCATCAACACTGAGGAAAAAAGGTTGTAAGATATTTCATTTATATTTTAATGCAAAGTTGATTTCCTTCCCATATATTTGTTGTGTTGATATCACATATATCTTATTGGATTCCTTAGTCACTAATATGGATTTATAGATAGTTCTATGGTATCTTTGATGTTGTTGCATGTTTGATATGTTTTTGTAGGTCTATAATTATTTCATCAAAGGTTGTATTCCAGGCATATATAATGTTCAAGGAAAGTCCTCAACCTAGTTGTTCACTCATTTGTTCTGGATCTGAACCATTCAAACCAAAGGAACAACTTCTATCTGTAGAAGGTGCTATGATTCTTGAAAACAAATTTGGTGAATACATTGGGGAATATTCTTCTGATATGATCATAAAAATTTGATTTGATCTTCCTCAGTTTCTAAACTACCCTTGTCCGAATCCAAGCTCCATCTTTGAGTCTTTTCAGTCAGATCTACATCTGATTCAGTGAAGTTTTGGTTTCAAATATTCAGATCTCTTTGAATCTGAGTCACCTTGACTTTTTATGCTCTATATTATTGTTGATTCATCAGTTTTGGTAAATTTTTTAGATTTTTTAACTTGATTTTTATCTCTCCTTGTGTTCTAGCTTGTTAGAGGGAACCACACATGTGCTTGAGGCAAGAAGCGGTGCCACCGCCTGAATCCAGTTAGCAATACACGGTGCCACCACTTGAGTTTAGTGTGCATGAAGTGGTTCTGCTTCAAAACTGCTCTGTTAGTTACTCCTTCGACGTAGTGCCAGGTAGGCCTGTCCCAGACCTTGATTTGTTTCAAATTTTGCAAAGATTTGTGATTTTTGGATTTTTTGTGTGATCAATTGCTTCTGTCCATACTTGTTTTCCAATTTCCCGAGTGATTGAAATCTGAGATTTTTATGTGGAAATTGCTTGTTTGCAAAATGAAAAAGCTAGGTTAGATTCTTCATTCATTACTGCTTGTAGGTTTGATTTTTATGAAAGGAGTTTTTGCAAGATTTAGGTTAAGTTAGATCTCTTCTTGTAATTGGATAATATCGAAAAGAAAGACTCCCTTAGATCAGTTTACTTGGTTCTATTTTTTCATTGAGCTTGAGAAAGACTTCTTTTCACTCTAAAAAAGAAAATTTGATGAGATTAGGTTATTGTTTTATTGGGCTTAAGTCACTGGATCTCTGATTAGACTCGCAAGCTTTCAGATTCCTTTGTTCTTTTGTCTCTTTTGCATCATTATCTCATCAAAAAGAAAAATATCGATAGTTTAAGTTATATCTTTCCATGTTTTATAAAAATAAAAAAAAATAGCTTGCATATGCATATTTGAGTGTTGTTTGTCTTTCTTTTTTGTTGAAAAGAGATCTTACCCTACCTGTTTGCTTTCAAAAAGAATTGATTTGAAGAAGTGTAGTTTGGTTTCATGATCGGAAAAAAGAATTTTCTAGTATAGTTGTTTGGGGAGTTTGTTGGTTTTGAAGAAAAATTGAAAAAGAAAACACTCTCTCTCCTTCCCGTAATTTGGCATACTAAATGGTAAAGTGAATGAACTTGCATTTTCATATTTGCATGGTTTTACTTTTCTGTCAAAACCTCATGCATTCACCTAACCGTCCACTTTAAAATTAACGGTAGTTATAGGCTTAAAATTTGTATAGAAATTTGAGTGCTAGGTTAGAGACGTGTTTGGGCATCATTAAACATAGGAGTTGTCGTTATTTGCCCACACTACATCCCGGGACTCGCGTGGTTCTTTCACGTACCCTTGAGGTATATAGAAAGGTACTTCATGTACTCGATTGTATATCGAAAGGCCCTTTGTGAACAATTGTGCATTAGACAACACTACTACCAATTTGAGCTCCCACATACCTTTAATATATCGAGAGACCCCACTAGGATACCCTATCTATCTGAGAAAATCCGTTTGGCCTTCTTATGTGGAGAAATACACCGAAAACAACATTCAGGGAGATTACTACGCACGTACCCTTGTGGTATATTGTGCATTGCACCTACTTGACAATATTGGTGAGAGACCAACCATTTGAGCTCATCCTATCATTTGAATTTACTTGTTGTCCTATAGATTGAGTAGGAGAAAGATTTTTGGTGTGTTTTTTCTTAGATTTCAAACCCTAGGTTAGATTAGTGACTATGCAATATGGCTAAGTTTCATTTGACATGGTCCAAAAGAACATAGGGCTTGTCGCCTGACTTCCCTCTTATCACAGGAGAAGGTCTAATGGAAGCTACCGACCAAGGAGCTACAACTAATTCCCATGTGGAAGAGAACTTAGTTGTAGAAGGCAGAGACCAATTTGCCTCTTACATTACTCCCTTGGTCCAACAACCCCCTGTGGGTGACACTTCTTTCCATGGTCCTATGGAAGTTCATGTTGATAGCCCTGCTCGTCCAAATTATGGTCCAGATGCTCCGTTTTGGGGAACTTCTATGGGATAGGCCAGTGCTTCATTTGGAGTACATAGGCCCTCTCCTAAACATTCTTCACCAAGTGAAGAGGAATATACACAAATTCAATCAGCTATTCACCATGCACAATATTTTCAAGAGAGAATACAGAGACTAGATACTATCTTAGCAACCCCAATCCCTCCTAAAGAACCTATGTTGGCTCTTCTTCCCCGTAATACAGACCATTGGATATCTAGATATCATTCACTGGATGATTCTATGAAACCTATTGATCTTGTTGAGACTTCACAACACCTAGGTCAAACTTTCGACCCTATGGTTGCAAATTTTAGGTCTATTTCTAGTCCTCCTAGGTCTTCTAGGGTTGGGGGGAAACCTTCAACTCTAGTTGTATCAATACCTTATAGTGTCAGGGGGAAACCCATAGCATGATATATGTTACCTTCTAGTGGATTTTTTACTCATAATAGATAGGCCTCTAATGTAGGAACATTCACAATTTAAGTTCCTCCTACGAGTATAGTTAACCCTACATTGAGTTTAGGTCAACCTTTAGGGCAACAACCTATTGTTAATCAAGCTTCTTGGTGGTATGGTCATCCAGCAAATCAAGTACCCATGGGAAATGTCAATTACCAACCTACCCCTACAACAATGTCATACACTAGAATTCCATATCCTGGAAATACTTTTACTCCATGGGGAAAACCCAATTGGCCCTACATGCCAGAATTGGGAGGAATACCTATTCATACTACCAAAGGTACTGGAGGGATGCCTTATGGAGGTCCTCCCCCTAGGGGGCCTGGTGGTCCTCCTCCTGGTGGGCCACGGGGTCCTGGTGGTCCTCCTCCTGGTGGTCCCGGAGGGTCCTGGTGGTCCTCTTTCTGGCGATCTTGGGGGTCTTTATGGTCCTCCCTCTAGAGGTATCAGAGTTCCTAGTGGTCCTGGAGGTCCTGGTGGTCCCGGAGGTCTTCGAAATCCTCCTCCTAATCCTCCTAGTGGCCTTGGTGGTCCTGGTGGTCCCAGTGGTCGCGGAGGTCTTGGTGGTCCACCTCCTAGTCCTCCTAGTGGCCCCGGTGGTCCTGGAAGCCCTAACCCTGAAGGCCCATCTTTCAGATGTTCATTGTCTCACCAACCTTTTCAGTAGCCTGTGTATCAGTCCACTTACAGTACTACTGGTGGTCACATTCCTTAATAATATTACCAGTATGTTGAACCGAACCTGCAGTTACCTTTCCTAGCAGCTTTGGACATTCCATATTTTTCCAAGTTGATCAATGACCCCATCCAACACAATTCTTCATGGCCTCCTATTCCATTCAAGTTACCATCGGATATTCTAAAATTTGAAGGTAAGCAGGGAGATGATCCCAAGAATCATGTTATGAATTTCCATTTATAGTTTTCGTCAAACTCCTTAATGGATGACTCTATTTGATTGAGGCTCTTCTAGTGCACTTTAACAGGTACGACCGTGAAGTGGTATATTGAATTTCCATGACATTCGTTTGTGGAATTTTTTTCTTTGGAAACTATTTTTCTCACACATGTTCAACTAGATATTCATTATGAAATGGGTAGAGACCTTTTGACCTCTCTACATCAAAATACCTCCACACATATTTTAGATCATATTCATGAGTGGAGAAGTTGGAGAAGACTCATTAAAGCTCCTATCTCGGACCAACACTTAGCTTATTGGTTTACGAAGTGTTTGTTGCCACCCATTTCCCGAGATGTGGCTATGGGGGGGTACTGTCATTGAAGAGCAGTCCATCAGTTGCACCCAGTATCTAGACTTAGTGTATTCCCAGTCTGGAACTTTGTATGACCTTATTCCTCTAGCTCCTCATCCCATCATTGACCCAGCTAAGCTACCTATAGAAACTCCTGTTTATGGGGTTATCGGTTCAATCCAGCCTCTGTCAGTAGTAAAAGCTACCAAATAACCTAGTCCTTCCACTACTACTCCTTCCAATCTTACGATTTCCACCGAGGTGAATGCTATCCAAAGTACGCAATGATCCGGTAGTAAGAAAAAAAGAAAAGGTAAAAACAAGAAACCGAGAAACCAACAGGAAAATCCCAAACCTACAGCCACGGAGAATGACAACAAAGGAAAAAGGAAAGATAAATATCCTTTCCTATTGTGTGGCGATGACCATTTCATGAAGGAGTGTTCCTGTCGTGATGAAATTAATAATTTTTTAAAAAGTAACCCCGCACTGGCAGTCCTTACTGATCATTTTCCTTCTTAGCAACAACTGGTAGACCACCTATCTAACCAGGGAAATTCTAGTTCTACAGAGGAAATTCGAATGATGTCATCAGAAACTATTAATATAGCAAATTGAAGTCAGTCATATGACAAACCTGAGGAGAAGAGAATCGAGAAACCTTCTCTGGATAAAGCTCCTTCTACTGGTTCTCCCGCATCCTCATCTTTTGGTCCCCTAACAATCGAGAAGCCTAATATTGACATGATTTTGTGTCCATACAAGAGTACTCTTAGAAAGGATGTTTTCAATCCTAATGCCCGGGATGCATAGTTCTATAATGTTGTAGAAGACTTGGCTAAGGCACCATCTATAATTTCTACCTTATAAGTGCTCCAAAGTTGTCCTACACAACGCAAAAACTTTTTGAATGCCTTAGGAGCCATGGACCCAGGTGACACGAATATGATTCATTTTAATCTAGGGAACCTCAAACCTAGATTACCTCACCAACTAGATTTTCAAATCATAACAAGAGTAGTTGGGAAAAAGGTCTTTAGGAATATTATAGATGAAGGTGCTTCAACCTCTGTTTTGTCTCTGTCTTGTTGGAAATCCATTGGCTATTCCGAGCTTGTTAAATAACCAAAAACCCTAAAATCCTTTGATGGAAGAGGTTTCCAGCCCCATGGCCTCATTCCAACCCTTTCAGTAGAGATGTGGGGAAAAACTATTTCCATTCAAGTGGAACTAGCGGATGCCTCATTAGACTACAATCTTCTCTTAGGAAGAAATTGGTTTTATGCTATGTCAATTATCGCTTTGATGGTGTTTTGAACCCTCCAATTTCCGCATTTGGGAAGAATTGTTATGATTGATCAAATTGATTTTTGGTACGCTGGATGTTACTACCCCTACGGCAAATAACGTTCCTTTGCTAGGTCAATCCCCTCCTCCTTACCAGTCGATTGGGGTAGGGATGTTGAAATACTCCACCCTTATGGATGTGTTTCCATCAACCTCTTCTAGCAGAAAAAAAATAACCATTAATATGATCTCTTTGTTCGTATATGATCCTAAGGGTAAGAAATTTGTTTAGAAATCCTCCCTCATCCCGCATGAAGCAGTTTATGATGTTATCCAATCCATTTCTGATTTCCATATAGATGAGCTTCATCTTGGGGCTTCAGATCCTTACCACTTTCCCTACTGGTTAGAACCTTCACTTCCTGTTTTGGATTATCTCTCTCAAAATTTTCCCTCTGACGAGTCCATCATAGATACTATGAATGAATGAATCAGTATGGGAGGATTACCATCACCAATCTTTGTTCGTCCCCAATACCACTTTGAAAGATAATGATTTTGTATCTCTCTTGGGTACTGATATTGTTGATTCCCTGCAAACACATGTCTTATTGCAAGATTCCAAGTCTGAAGGAAATTTATGTGACATTACCAAAACGGCTCCACTCGACATATTAGTTAGGTCTAGAACTGTTGAACATGTTCACATAGGGCAGAAATGTTCAATAGATGAAACTGAAGAGTATAGAGCACTTCTTAAAGAATTCCGAGACAATTATTTCTAGTCTTATGAAAAAATTCTTGGGATAGATCCATCAATTGTAGTCCATGAGATCAAAACCTATCCTACAGCTAGACCGGTTAGGAAGAAATTGAGACAAATCCATCTGCGAAAGGTTGCAGCTATCAAAGCTGAAGTTGAAAAACTTCTGAAGGTAGGGTTCATCTATCCTATACCCCTAATAGAATGGGTATCTAATATCGTTCCTCTAAATAAAAAGCAGGGAACTATTCAAGTTTGCATTGATTTTTTAGATCTGAATAAAGATTGTCCTAAGGATAACTTTCTGACTCCACACATCAATTAGTTTATCGATAACTGTGTTGGGAGTGTCATCTTCTCATTTATGTATGGATTTTCCATCTACAATTAGATTGAGTTATTACCCGCCGATCAACATAAGATGAAATTTATATGCCCGTGGGGAACCTTCGCCTATAGGAAGTTACTCTTTGATCTTAAGAACATTGGGACCACATTCCAATGTGCCATGTCCTATGCATTTCATGACATTAAGAACATCTTGGATCCCTACCTTGATGATCTCCCTACACATTCACGACAACAGGAAGACCATCCTCAACATCTTAGAGATATTTTTCTGAGATGTCGTCATTATAAAATACAGCTGAACCCACACAAATGTGTTTTTTGCATTGAGACAAGAGGTCGCTTAGGATTCATGATTTCTAAAGATGGTATTCAAATTGATCCATTAAATATTGCTGCAATACTCCCTCTACCTACCCCTACCAACCTGCTTGAACTCCAAAGTTTGCAAGGGAAGGAAAAATTTATTTGTCGTTTTGTTTGTAACTTTGTGAAGAAAACACATGGGTATATGCGTCTCCTTAAGAAATATACCCCCTTCTTCTGGGATGAACAAGCTCAGTGAGCCTTCAATAATCTTAAGCATGCTCTGACCCATTCACCTATGATACACCCCCCAAATTACTCGAAGGACTTTCTCTTGTATGTTACTACCTCTACTACTACTATCGGAATGGTTTTAACCCAAAAGGACTAGAATGGCCTAGAACACATGATTTATTATGCAAGTAATAATCTTCTCAATTCCAAAACTTCATACTCACATGTGGAGAAGCTAGCATTAGCTATGGTCATTACTATCCAAAAATTTCGTCACTACATCCTAATTCGCACCACTACTGTACTTGTAGACCAAAACCCTATGTACTACATACTGACTCGTCAGGTGGTAGGGGAAAATACTCTCGATGGATTGTCATCCTACAGGAGTTTGACCTTGAGTTTGTGAAAGCTACTTTGAAGAAATCATTAGTCTTTGCAGCGCTGATGTGTGGCCTTCCCTGTGCTGTAATGGATTATGATCTTAGTGACTCATTCTCGGATGAATTTTTGTTACTAATAAGCACAAATGATCTGTGGTATGGAGATTTAATCATTTATCTCTAGATATAGCATTTTTAGCCTACTATATCTCATGATGATCATCGCCACATTCGCCACCATGCGAAATACTATCTTATCCTCAATGACACATTGTATAGATACCATTCTCCAATGATGCCTCACCCATGATGAGGCTAAACAGGTTCTAAATGAATTCCATTCTGGAGCATGTGGCGGTCATCTTTCTGGGATGGCTACAGCTTAGAAAATCCTTCATGCTGGCTATTTCTGGCCTTCTATTTTTAAAGACTGCCAAAAGGCTGTTAAGAAATTCCCACCATGTCAACACTTGTATCCGAAAAAGTGCACCCACCCTGCTCTATTACGCCCCGTCATTGTCGTTGGCCCTTTTTCCAAGTGGGGGTATATTTCATGCATTGTAAGCCTACCTCAGCTGGGGGGCATAGTTACATCATTGTAGCTGTGGATTATTTTACTAAGTGTGCTGAGGCTATGCCTACATATGAAGAGGATGGTAAGACTGCTGTCCTCTTCCTTTTTAACCATGTAATAGTTAGGTTTGGAGTTTCTTAGTCTATTGTCACTGATCACGGATAACATTTCCATAATCAAATGATGGCAGAGTTAAGTGCTAAGCTGGGTTTTCGCCATGAAAAATAAACTCCCTATTATCCGCAAGCTAATGGTCAAGTTGAGACCATTAATAAAGTTTTAAAAACTATGCTACGTCGGATAGTTGGAGATCACAAATCCAACTGGAACTAGACTCTCTTATCCACTCTATGGGCTTATATAACTTCAGTGAAGACAACAACTTGTTTTACACCTTTTTAGTTAGTATACGGACTAGAAGCTGTCCTACCTATTAAATGTCATATTCCATCTTTGAAAATTTCCATCGAACTTCTCCCTAATACTTCTACTGAGGAAGAAAGGTTTTTATACTTGACTAACCTTGAAGAAACTAGACGAGATGTTTCCTTAGTTAATGAGGCACACAAGAAATGCGTCAAGGCGCAATACGATAAATCTGTCGAACCTCGTGTGTTTAACGAAGGTGACCTAGTCCTGACTTATGATAAGAGACATGATAAGCTAGGAAAAGGAAAGTTTGAATCAATGTGGTAGGATCCTTTTATTGTTTCTAAGGTCTTAGAGAAAGGGGCCTATGAGCTCATGGATTATGATGGAGTCCCTTTTAGGAAACCTCACAATGGGTTGCACCTAAAGAGGTACTATGCCTAGATCATTCAAGTATGGTACCTTGTATATATGTACATTGTTTGAATTTTTAGTGTGTTTTAGTATTTTCAATATGGTTTTGAGTTTACTGTCTAGACTATTTATACCATGTTTTTGTTATGCATATCATATGGATTTTTATGGCTTCGCTGATGGTGCTTGTCGTCATACCCTAAACCTTGCTTTATCTGCTTGGGTTTTGTATTCCCCTACACATGATCTAGTCAGTTTGGGAGTGGTTTGTATTGGTCCTGCTACCAACAATATTGCCGAGTATGAAGCAGTCATAGGTCTTTTAACTGAGGCAGCATCCCGGGACATTCATGACTTGGTATTTTTCATGGACTCACAGTTAGTGGTTTGTCATTTGAACCAATTCTATACCATCAGAAACCCTATACTTCTTCGTCTCTATCGGAGGGTACATCTATTGGAAAGGTCATTTGAGGTTATCACTTATAGGCATATCCCTAGGGAACACAATGCAATTGTTGATTCATTGGAAAATTATATCCTAGATTGGTATATTTCCCATTCCTAACATGAAAATCAAACATGGTTAATCACATTGTAAATAAACAGTAAAAACACATAAAACTCATGTAAATACATTTTCCATTTGAAGCATATAAACATTGGAAGTAAAAGTCTGTATATATATATATATATATATATATATATATATATAAAAGTGTTTATACCAAAATAGGGCATGAGACCTCCTCTAAAGCACTCTAGATTTCAGGAAGCACAAAATCATACAAAATCCTGAAGTTATATCAGATTTTAGCAATACATCATGTAGAAATATCTAGTGATGCTCATGGTGGCATATCACAGCTTGCTTTACTCTATGTAGCAAACGGCTAAAATGGCCTGGAACTCATGCTGTGTGCCTTTGATATCACGTCGGGGGATCATCAATGGATGCATCAGGTATATCCAGAGTCAATTTCTCTAATTTCTCCTCCAGATCTCCTATCGGGTCATCACCTCGTTGAACAAACCGAGCTCCTGCTCATCTGTCCAATGGGGAAGATCCCCCAGGTCGTTCCAATCCAACATTTGCACGAAATTTTTTAGGTCTTGTTACTTTACATAAAAAATAAAAAAACATTAAAATACAAAAAAAAAATTCCATCTTAGATTTTTGTTTCTTACCCATATCTCCCCACTTCTCACCAGGTGGAAGTGGTAGGTCAGGGTCACCCCTGAAATTGGTACTTGCATACACATAATCCTCGATGATGAGGATTTGTTTGTTCAACCAGTGGAAAAATGGAGACCCAAACTTCACTTTCCCTCTGCTTGCTCCTGTGTGGGCCATGATCCTAACCCATCTCATCATACAAGGGTCTCTCACCCTCAACTCAGTAAAAACCACTTGGGGCCTCAGATGAGGGACCCGCTCAAAGAAGAAACAGGCTAAGATGGAACCATAGCCAAACTATTTTAGCTCTCCTTGTCGACACTTGGTCAGCTGGTCCTTGAATACCACTAATAATGCCTCTGACTAGTTAAAGACAGTAGGTGCCATAGCCTCTATCGCATATAAGATGTGTGCTCTATAATCCTGGTGAGGCCCTTGGCTCCTAGCCAACCTATGCATGGTAAAAAGAAGAGTACAGAGAGGATCATCCCTCACTACCTTGATGGGAATTTTCTTCCCTGAATTTCTATTACCAGGAAGAGAGTAACGATCAATCAACTCCTGAGTAGTCACATCCTCTCGGCGGGAACTAGTCAGTGAAATTGGGGTGCCCCGTCTCAATAATCCGGTTAAGAAGTAGATTTACTCTACTTCAACAGTCAATATATGGGCTCCTACGTCGAAGTGTTGTTGCTATGGGTTCCACATATGGAGGATATACTCCAGCAATAGCTCATGAGACACCATGCTAGGTGTGCGAAATAATTTAAGGAGGCCATAATTCCTCAATGTAGCTATACACCCCTCATTTCTCTCGACAAAGAAATCATCATCATCATGTTGGCATTCTTTCCATATGACCATTTTTTACTGCTGAAATCCTACCAAAAACCATTAATGGACAAGTTAAAAACATAACCAATCATTAAAATCAATTAAAAATCAATACTTTTGCTCATTCCTTTTTTTTTTCTGCACTCACTGTCGGCACCACCTGAGTTCTATTTGCACATAGTGGTGGCACCGCCTGAGTGCAGCGTAGGATGCGTGTTTCTCATGAGGCACTACCTATCCCGTAAGGGGCAGGAGCGGTGCCTAAATTTGAAGATTGGGGCTTGCCTAAAATGTCCTAAAACCCCCATAAAATAAAAAAAATTAATGCTTCAAAACAAAAGGCTAGGGTTTTGTCATTTACCTGGCTATGATGGTGCTCAAATCGGACGATCGGATATCCCGGAATCAGTGGACAAAGATCTGGCTCAAATTTTCTCCAAAATGCTCTCATCAAAGGGTAAATGGTAAAATGGTTTGATTTTTACTATTTACAATGACTTTTATATCCATTTTTCAGGGTTGTCTAATGTTATTTTGATATTTTGAGATCATTATTATTACAAAATCTGTTTATAGAGTCCATTAAAAGTCATTGTTTGAGAGATTAATGTCATTTTTTAGTCTTGTAGGGATAGAAGCAGAGACAGTAAATTCTATGGAGAGTTTTTTTTTGACTTTTTCATACTTCCATAAAACGAAAAAATTCCCCAAGCGTTTGTTTCGACACTTTGGTCACGCTCTCAGAACTCAGTATCGAAGTTTTGAGTCCTTTTCCGATTCATTTTAGGCTCATAAAACTTCTCATCATAAAAAGAGACCTATTGGAGTCTCCTTTAAGCTCTTTTCGAACTCCCTAAATATGAAAATATTGTTGAGTACTTGTTTTCTTCACCCTCATAAAAGTATTCAAAGAGTCGTCTCTTCGACGGTATATTATATCTTTTTTGGTTCGGATAGACTATTTACAAAAAATGAACACTCCAGCCAACCATAACTGGAAGATTTCTCGAGTATTATTTTATACTTTTTCAGGCCCTAGAGACTAAATCATACAAAAAAGGACCCTCTAGAGTTTTCTTTAGTCTTCATTCAGACTCTCTAAACATGAACAATACCGAGTTTTCTTTCATTGGATTCGTTAAGAGATACACTGAGATACCTTTTTCTGGGAACGAACCCCTCCTTTCTCAGGTTTGTGAAATATATGGGAATGGACTTATCTTCGGATGAACTAAAAAAAGTGTTTGTTACCCTCTTTGGACTCATAAAAATGAAAAAGAAGCACTCATCGATCATGATGGGGAAATTAAGGGAAGGAAATCATTTTGCAAATCAAATGGAAGTTTTTTGTCACCTTTGAAGATGGCACTTGTCTGCATATCATTCATTCAATTGGGTATTTAGTTGACTTACAAGTCGATCCACTTTCATGAGTCATGTCACTCCCATTCGAGGAAATTTGGGGTCTAAAATGGGCCTTATAAGAAAATGCGCCAACAATACATTTTGTGAGTTGGAATTCTAGAACCAATAGAATTTCAATAAAATGAGTCAACCATAATGGTTGAATTGACATATTTGTCATAAATGAAAACTACTTTTTTTGTTCATATTTTTGACATATCTCCCTATTTTTTTACTCAAATTTTTAGTCGAAGAGCTTGTTGGATGCATAATTTAATTCAGCATCCAACGAGTACCCACACTACATACTTTTGATGGGCCCCGCTACCCCAAAAATAAGAAATACCTGAAAAAATGTGATGATGACATCATCATCACATTTTTTAGGTATTTTTTATTTTTGGGGTAGCGGGGCCCATCAAAAGTATGTAGTGTGGGTACTCGTTGGATGTGGAATTAAATTTTGCATCCAACGAGCTCTTGCGCTAGGAATTCAAGTAAAACCAGAGGGAGATACGTAAAAAATACAAACAAAAAAAGTAGTTTTTTTCATTCTTCCTTTAAAATTAATAACTATTATTTTATTATTTTTACTATTATTTTATTATTTTCCTTAGGAGGCCCATTTTAGACCTTAAATTTCCTCTAATGTTTGAGTCTTTCAAAATAATGCATTGTCCATAGTCATATTGTGTGTCCGTTTGGTCTAGTCATGCTACAAAGTCTTTTGTCATGCCACCCAATCTTCAAAGGAAAGAAATAATTTTACCTCTGTAGTTGAAACACCCTTTGTGTCAGTACTTTGAGTCAGTCCTATGATTACATTATCTACAACATTCCAAAACTTTGTTCCCAATTTCCTATCGTCGATGTGGGATTCATCATGGTCCTCCTTCGACGAGACTATTCCTGTCGACATCAACTCATCATCTGGGAGATAGTCTTAGAAACAAATTTAGTACCTTGAGATATGTATTCCTAAATGATAGATTCTCTCACTCTCAACATAGGTTCACATCATTGAACTTTGATTGAAATATTCCACTGGGTGTTCGACATCAAGACATCTATTCGTGCTCAGTAGATTGTACTAGAGTACCTTGGGAATCATTGACATTAATGGTGATCTCCCTCGCACTTGTTAACGGTTTACATCATTGGCCGGTAATCAAGTGGTTTCTACCTTGTTCGATGTCAAAACATTCTAATCACATGGATATAATCGTACTTTATGGAAGACGAGATGAAGACCCTGGGTGTTTGTTAAGCACTTATAGATTTTTCCCCAGGTTGCAATTGAGTATATTGTATGAAGTACTAGCATGGATCCACATTCGTGTGCTCGTGGCTATGCTCAAATTTGTGTTTGTATGACATAGATCTACATTGTATATCTAGTATCTATGTCCAAGTTTGAGACCTCTATCACATGGATCTACGTTGTATTCTAGTAGCCATGGTTGTTCATTCCTCTCATGGATCTTCCTTGTATTGGTCTATAGCCATGATGAGGTTACATTTGTTGATAAGCCAAAGTATTGATGTATTTCAGATGCCTACTCGATGACACTCTCTGATCAATATGGCTCTTAGCTCGAAGTGATAACTTGCTCTATCAAATATCTTTCCTATCGTATCCGTCTAGCCTCATGCTTTGGGGGGCATTCTGTTACACTCAAAATCTGTCACCAGCATGTGATAAGACCCCTAACACAAATATTTTCCCTCAAATCTCAAAACTTGAAGTTAAACATGCTCTAGGTGTTTATTTTAACATACAATATTTCAGCACCGCTCTTACCCTCAAGTAGATAAGTGGTACCTTATGAAGCACCTCCCAAGTCATGTTGAAACTAGGTGGTGCCACTGCCTTTAACCTTTATTGTTGGCATGGTTCTCATCCTTCATCACTCTGTCATAAAGGAGTATAAGTGGTGCCCTTGGTAAAAAGTGAAAAAAGAGGTTTCACAAAGCTTCTATAACAAGTGCCTTGTGTCTAACCTTATCCCTACTCACCTAGGTTAGTTTAACTCGAAATCCCTCCTTTGAGGATATCATGGCCACCTCACCCGCCAATTTCTCAATAATTCCTATCCCTTTGAGCCCTATAAATAGAAGATCATACTCCATGGTTGGGGGAGAGAAGAAAGAAGTAAAGTTATGCTACTGAATTAACATCTTGACCTAATCCATTAGAGAACATAGAGGAGCAAGTTGGAGCTATTGGGGATGAGGTGCTAGTCTTATGAAGGAGCGCATCAACACTAAGGAAAAATGGTTGTAAGCTCTTTCATTTATATTTTAATGCAAAGTTGATTTTCTTCCCATATATTTGTTGCGTTGATCTCACATATATATTATTGGATTCCTTAGTCACTAAGATGGATTTATAGATAGTTATTTGGTATCTTTGATGTTGTTGCATGTTTGATATGTTTTTGCAGGTCTGCAGGTCTTTAATCAAAGGTTGTATTCCAGGAATCTATAACATTCATGGAAAGTCCTCAACCTAGTTGTTCACTCATTTGTTCTGGATATGAATCATTTAGACTAGAGGAATAGATTTTGTCCACATAAAGTGCTATATTCCTGATAACAAGGCTCCCATCTCGCACTACTGGGGACTGGATGGGACAACGATAGTATAGAAGTCATTAACTTCAAGAAGCAGATGATGACTTATAAGAACCAAGACATTTAGGTCATCGCACCTACGAATCCCAACGGAGGAAGGAGATACATTAAACTAGTAAATGATGAGGTTTTCAGGGGATGGGATCATGCTTATAACATCTCTGAAGATTATATCCACCCCACTGCAGACAAAGAAATCAAGTGGCGCAATGCTAGTTCTCCGTATTCTAATTCTGAGGACACGCTAGAAAATTGGCAAAACTGCATGCATGATGTGTCAATTAGAAAGTGCGGCTTGCTCACACAGTCATTGTGCCATTTCATGACTAAGATTATAGAATTATTGGTTTATGAAGGGATATTGGAACTTTCAGAATTCTTAAGGGAATTTGAAGAAAAGCTCTTGGAACCACAACAACTGTTGGCAATGGAGGAAGAATTGAAGGCTACTCCAACACGCTAGTGGGAGACTCATAGAAATACAATTACTGAATGGGTGCAGTGTTGATGATTGATGATGGTTCGCTTCGAAGACACCAAAGTATATCACACTAGGAGGTATGATGGGCAGAGTGACCTTGGTAGTCACTTGAAGGAATGCCATACATTGTGGGCATCATGACCAAAGGATTAATGGGTCCATGCCTTTATTCAAACCTTGGATGAAATTCCAAGATCTTGGTATGTATCAGCAAAGTTGCATAGAGAAATCACCACTTGGGAGGAGATGACAGTTTTCTTTGCACGGGCATTTAGCTTCACAGATGCCAATCCTGATGTCCATAATGCACTACAGATTATTTGTGATGTGCTATTAAAAGTAGTTCTAGTTGCATATCCTATGGACCCACATGCGCACTGCCCATTCAAGATCTGTTTCCAACCAAATTCTCTTAAATGAAAGGATATTGGGTGATCTAGGAGAGATGAAGATTCCATTAAATCCATATGCGAAACTGGTAAGACAAAGGTCGTGTTGCTTGAATTTGCGATACAAGGAATTGGTTAAAGGTGAATTGGATAAAATGTTGGATGTTGGAATAATTGATCTTGTTGAATAATCCAAATGGATCAGTCCCATGGTGGTTCAAGATAACAAAATGGGTAAATTTAGGATCTGTTTTGACTTGAGAAATCTAAATTATGCCAACATTCATGATCCGTTTCCTACACAATTCACAGATGAAGTACTTGAAGGAGTAGGCCGTCAGGAGATGTAATCTTTTATAGTTGGGTTTTCTATTTATAACCAAATCAGAATCACCAAGGAAAATCAACATAAAATGACATTTGTCACCGAGGGGGGCTTCTACTAATACACCGTAATGCTGTTTGGGATGAAGAATGCACCTGTAATCATTTCCCGATTTGTTATCGTAGCATTTAAATATTTCATTCAAAATTTTATTCAAGTGTATATGGATGATTAGACAGTGTATGGTCTAATAGAGGATCATTTGGAAAACCTTCGACAGATGCTAGAAAGGTGTTGATAGCATCAGATCGCACTAAACTCCAAGAAGTGCATTTTTTGCACACCATTCGGGATACTGTTGGGTCACATTGTGTGCAAGTAAGGATTATTGGTTGATCCTGCAAAGATAACACTCATTTTGAGCTTACCATCATCGACTAATGTTAATATGCTTCGGGCGACACCGGGGCACACTGGGTACTATCGCAAATTCATTAGGGGATATGTTGCAATTACTACCCCTATGGAGAAACTACTAAAGAAAGATAATTTCTTTATATGGAGTCCAGAATGTCAAGATAGCTTCGACACACTAAAGGAAAAGATGGCTTTGGTGCCAATACTTGTGTTCCCTGACTGGAACAAGGAGCTCCATGTTCATGTTGATGCATCTTCGATTCCTCTAGGAGTAGTGCTCGCGCATCCGGGAGAAGGAGATCTGGATCACCTGATTGATTTCGCTAGCCAGAAGTTGTCATTTGCTGAGAAGAACTAGACGACCACAGAAAGGGAAGGTCTAGAAATGGTCTATGTGCTACAAAAATTCAGGCATTACCTCCTAGGAAGTCACTTTAAGATGCTTACTGACCATTCTGTGTTGAAATATCTGGTCAATAATCTTGTGTTGGGGGGAATATATGCCACTGGTTACTTCCCTTTTAGGAGTTTGAGTTTGAAATAGTTGTGAATCTAGGTCACTTGAATGATGGCCCTAATCATTTATCCAGGATTGATATGGGTGAAGAGCCAACAAACATTGAGGAGGGACTATCGAATGCGCAGCTATTCAGATTTGATGTCACAAATGATTATTATGACCAAATAATTCAGTTTTTGGAGACAGGAGTTGCGCCAGCAGAGCTGTCAACAAGTCAGAAGAAGCAACTAGTAGTGAAGGATTCAAACTTCCAATTGATTTTTGGGAAGCTATACAATCTTAGACCTAATGAAATCTTGCGGCGATGTGTCCCACCACATGAACAAGGGCATATTTTAGCAGAATCTCATGCGGGAAATGCTGGGGGACACTATGGTGGATACACAATGGAAAGGAAGGTGCTTCATATAGGTCTCTAGTGGCATACATTACATAATTATGCAACGGATTATCCACATATCTGCAATGTCTGTCTATGCATTGGGAAACCATCGCGGTGAGATGAGATGCCACTAGTACCACATGTAACTTTGCAACCTTTAGACAAATGGGCTATGGATTTCGTGGGTCCATTCAACCCACCCGGGAAAAGAATTTATGTGTGGTACATAATCATAACAACAAACTAATTGACAAGATGGGAAGAGACTGCACCAGTCAAAGATTTCACTACTGTGACAGCAACAAGATTTCTATTTGATAACATTGTGATGCATTTTAGAAGCCCAAGGATAATGATGAGCAACCAAGGAAGCCATTTTATCAATAAAAAAGTAAGAGCACTAACGGAGGAGCTGCATATACAACATAAGAAAAATACACCATATCATTTGTAGGAAAATGGGACTGCAAAGTAATTTAACAAGATCTTGGAGCATGCACTTACAAAGGTATGTAATGCTAACCGAGATGACTAGGATTTGAATATTCCAGTAGTACTGTGGGAATATTACACCACTTGGAAGAGATTGATGGGGAAAACACCATTCAAGTTGGTATATGGGCAAGAGGAAGTCATGCCTATGGAGTAAATCGTTCCCAGTATGTCTATTATAGCAGCAATATGCATGGATGATGAAGCTGTACTAGAACAACACGCAACGCAGTTGATACAGCTTGAAGAAGATCGTTTCATTGCAGGGTCCCATCAGTGCGGAGAGAACGATCGACATAAGGATTGACATGATTTCCATATAAAAAAATTAGTTTCAGCAAGGATATTTAGTACTACTTTATGACAACAAGTTTCTAAAGAATCCATGTAAGCTATAGATGCAATGGATTGGTCCATATCTTGTTAATTCAATTACTTCTGGGGGGGTTGTTCAATTACAACAATTAGATGGAGTGATGCTCCCAAAACTAGTGAATGGTAGCCACCTGAATCCCTACAGAATAGGGTTGGAATCACATAGTGCTTAAGGCATTGTGAAAAAAAGACAGGAATGGATAGCTAGAGAAAGGGTGCACCAGGAGGAAGTGGATGCACAAGTAGGGGAGTCAGTAGCACATTTATAAAGATCCATCACAACAATTGTAGGGTCGTGACATAGTAAAAATAAGCACTAAATAAATAGTAGTTAATATAATTAACCAAACAAAAATGCGCATTGCTAGAGGCACTGCTCCAAGAAGGGGAAGGATAGATAGAAAGAGGACATGATTGCGCCAAGAGAAAGGGGTTGCACCAAGAGACACTGGTTGCATGGGATAAAATAGTCATGTGAAAAAAAGTGGTTACACCAGAGGAAGTGACTGTGCAAAAAGGAGTGACTGAGAAAGAGGTAGAATCAGTAGCGTCCTTAGGATGACATATCCCACCAATTGGAAGATGGTGACTAGACATCACATTAGTACTCAATGATGACACTTTTTGATGTAATGTCTAATGATAATAGATCCAAGTGGTATGTTAGTAGAATCGGTGGTGTAATCGAATCATTAATGCATGATTTAGTCATAATGATGAACCTGATATGACAATAATGATATCTGAGTTGAAGTTAGTGTTATAAGTCGATGGCCAGTCACTTAGAATCCACCATTGTGCAAAGTTTCACTGTACGAAGTTGCATAAGTGATCAGCAAGGTCATTGAAAGAAGCTCTGCTGCATAACGAAGTTGAAACTTGAGCTAATATGTAGAGCACACTTGATACAGGGGATATTTTGAGTGAGAATGCTTCACTAGTTGAAACTTAAGAAGAAGTTGCAAACATGTGGGCTAGCTCGTCCAAGATGAAATTTCCTGGAAAGGTTATCCTTGGATTTATTTTTCCTAGTCGATCTGGGGCATAGACCAAGAAACCCATGAGGAATTCAAAAGGGGCTAGAGTTCTTTCCCCACTTGACTAAGTCTGCACGAAAAAGGAACATGATCAACTTCATGAAGCCCAGGCTAAGCTTGAATGCAAGGAATGACAAGGTTGGGAAAGTTGGAATGGATTTCAAGGTGGCATGTAGGCTTCAAAATTTGCAGCTGCAAACAGTTTCCATGCAGCGGGTAGCCACCCAGATAGTGACAACAAGCCCAAAGAAGTTCAACAACCAGTATTTGTGGTTGAAGGAGCAAGAATATTTTGTGAGATATGAGGTTGCATTGGTGTGTTGAGTTAAGAATAATTTTACCACGTAGGAGGAAGTTGCAACAAATTGCACAGTTTGATAAGTTCCAAGAAAACCGCATGTTGCTATCGGTGAGTAGTTTTGACTACGCCTAGTCCACCTGACATGGCTTGAGGACGAGCCAAAATATTGTGTTGGGGGCTTGTTGGAAAGGGGTTGGGGTAAGTTGTGCAGCATCATAGATATTTCACAAGCTTAAAAGACACCATGCAAGACGAAGATAGTGCGATAGGCTGAAGATAGACTAATTTTGATTATTTTGTGTCACTTTTTGTACTTCTTGACCATTTTTTGTGGATATTGGTCATTAGTCAATTAAATTAGTTAGGAGTTAGTTAGAATTGGACCATGAATGTAAAGGAATAAGCCTATATATAGAAGAGTAATTATGAATATAAAAATGGCAATAGGGGAATCAAAGAGAACAAGTTTGTAGAAATCGAGTTGATCATTGACATCAGTCTGGGGATGAATTTTTATTTGTTTTGATCAATGGTTGATTGTGCAAAAGTAATATGATAAGATGGATGTTGACCTGAATCGTTGTTATATTCTTTTATCTTTTTTCTCCTTTCTATTCCTACAAATTTGATGATCAATTCTAAGTGAATCTGAAATATGGATCTATGATGCGATGTTACTATTTATGAATGTTGTCATCTTTTATGATCTATTTTTGCACTGGTAGATCTGTTATAGTTATGAATGAATGATGTGCAATGATGAATGGTTCTGTTAAAGAATTTGATCTAATATGTCCATTAATTTGATGATTCATCAATGCCCTAATCCTCTTCTTTACTGCGAAAACTTGGTTGCATCGTCCCTCCCTTCAACATCTCGAGTGAGACTTCATCTGCTCCATGGGTGTTGCTAGATAAGGTAAAACCTGTCTAGGTCGATGGTTAGGGAGATCGTAGTGGGTTGAGCATAGAAAGATTCGGAACCCCTTTCGACTGAGTTTTGTTGGTTGGGTTCATTACAACAATAACACATAGATGGTTAGTCTGCAACTAAGCGTTATTCCTAGGTATGGGTGGACGTTGGGGTTTTTGTGCAAGGGGATTGGATCCGTTGTTGTTTGGATGGTTGGGCTATTGGCCACCTCCTTGAGGTTAGTTGTTTCCATGGTTCCTACCTCTTTGTCATCTTTCCTACCCTTGTTGGTTATTGGGAGTATGTTGATTAGGGAGGTTGTGCTGAGCGTAGACCTATCCTTGATGAGCAAGAGGAGTCAGGGCCGAAGGAGGTGTAGGTTGCATAGGTGGTGGGCAATAGGTAGAAGCAACTAGGGGGGATCCAAATATGAACATATAGACATTAAACATAGGTGCCAAGAAATTCATTCTATAAACATGAGGAACTGGTGCAAGAGACGCATAGGAAGCTATGGCCCTGGATTGAGTCGTTATGCATGAAAACTGAGGGGTGTATCCTGGTTAAGAAACACTAGCGGTGGTACCTAAATGAGGTGGCATTAAAGGAGAGGTCATGTATAGATGAGGATGCTGAGAAATAGAGATAATGACTCCATCAACAAAATTAAATTCCCCCAGCCTATATCAACGTGATGAGCCAGCACAAGGACCATCAGGTATAATGGTATACACATAAACTTATTGGGCATAGATGAGATCAAACTATTGTTCCTTGAGGATGTCTTCCTCCTTAGTTTGTGGGCACTCATATGAAATTTCCTTGGCAATAGGGGGGAGTATGGTTTTGAGAAACTAATCCAGAAAAAACATATCATCTAATTGGATCTTACATAATCTACAACAGAAATGCCACTCATGGATATGATCCGTGATATGGGCAACAGTTTTTTGTCGATAGGATAAGCATTAGGGGAGATTTAGGGTTAAAAAATGGGCCTCAAAACAAAAACACCATTAAAATTCACTTGATAAGAATGAATAGGATTCAAGATGATGATGTCAACCATAAGGGTAAAAGTTGTAAAATAATGGAGGGAAAAAGAAAAAACTACTTTTTCTTACCATATTTTTGACATATCTTCTTATCGGTTCACCCAAATTTTGAATTTAGAGACTCGTTGGATGGAGAACTTAATTTTGCATCCAATCCATACCCACACTGCATACTTATGAGGTACCCACGACACCCAAAAATGAAAATTTCAATAAAAAGTCATTTTTGGGTGTCGTGGGTACCTCAGAAGTATGCGGTGTGGGTATGGGTTGGATGCATAATTAAATTCTGCATCCAACGAGTTCCTGAACTCAAAATTTGGGTGAATCGATAAGGAGATATGTCAAAAATACAATAAGAAAAAGTAGTTTTTCTTTTTTCCCTCCAAAATTTAGAACATTTATTCTATTATTATAACTATTGTTTTATTATTTCCCTTATGAGACCCATTTTACACCTCAAAACTACCCTAATGAGTATTTCCACACCCTCATTATAACGAGCGAGTAATTGAAAGTACTAGAGAACCATGGAGGATAATGAGGAAAATTCTAGGTAAGTGGTATGAGGCAATTTTATATACCATTTGGTCGTAACAGTTGTGAATGTGCACTAGAATAGCTACAATCAGATAGAATCATCCACTATGCTATTATATGTACACCATAAGTGGAATGACATGATATGGTTTTGGGGGTCTTATCTTTCCTTTCCCTCAAACTTAGGGATGTATGAAGGTATCTTGGTAGGCATGGGAGTCCATAATGGGTTATGAGGAATGGGGTCATTTGTTAACCATGCCAAATCAGACAGGTTGAGACTAGCCATGAATGGTAGACTAGAATATATATTGGATCGTGAAGAGCCAGCAATGGAGTCAACACTAGTGGGAATGTAGTTCCCATGGGTAAATGGGTGTGGGTGAGGCTGAATTCCTACAATATAAGTAGTCACTGGGATAGTAGGAATGATTGAAATGGTGGTATAAGGTCTAGATCCCTAATGCATGAATAATGATATAGTAGGAACCACAGTGGCTAGAGTGGGGCCACCACTAGTGGGTATCGTACCAAAAATAATGTGTGTGGTGGAAAGGGGTCAATTAGGACCAGGACCTATGGGTCCAAAAGAAGGGATACCTGGAATGATGGGTGGAATAGAAACAATCCCATTATAAATCATTCCCCATTGAAAAGGGTTAGGAGGTGCACCAACCATGAGGATAGATGGGGCAGTGAATAAGGTAGGTTCAGATTGATAGGAATCAGAATTAGAATCAGAGGCAGTATATGGATATGAAGGTGGTGAACGATGTCAAATATGGATCTGATGGTGACGGTTCAAGGAACCGATCTATAGGGTATGCCCCCCAAGTCTATGTGAGTAGTGTGGTGGAGAAATGGTGATGTGATGGTGTGTTTTGTAATGAATGTAGGCGCATGAGTGTCAAACACATGCTCAAAAATTCAACAACATTCAAGTGTGCAAAAGGAGAGCATACAAATGGCAGATCGAAGTTCACAAATCAATCTCTAAAATTGAGCTGCAACAACATGTTTCAACATGTGATTCTACAAAAAAGTGGCCAAACATCCAACAAGAAGCACTACTAGAAATAAAATGATGCACTAACCTATGGGGTATAAGTGCAAGAAAAATCCTAGCTATAAGATGGAATCCCCTCACAAATCATATCCTCTATAGGGTGATGAAATATCAGTCAAAAAATAAAAAAAATGAAGAACAATAGGCTAAGAGAATAGCACACCCCAAGGGGCACCTCGAGTACAAGAGACCTAAATAGACCGGAAACTAGGATACCACATTCATGACATGCTTGGAGTGGTTTCCTAACAATTCAGCCCTTTGGTCCTCGACACGTGGTATACTCCAGCATGGATGAGGAGGAATATGAAGGGTTAGCCTTTAGTGCAAAATGGATTGCGGTATTCCACCGTGAATTTTGGAACCCCTTTAGTGTGGCTTACTCTCGCATAGAGGGGGGGCCTCCATCAGACTGGTCATGACCATGTCAACAAGTACAAGAGGATTTTGGTACCCTAATGGAAAACAACTATGTCTCAAATGTGAGCGACAAAGGGGTGTTATTTGGATGCCCATCCCCAGTGTCCTAACTTAAGTAGAATATTTTTTTTCCTCAAATGAGGTTACAATTTTGGTTGATTTAAGTCAATTATTTAGGCTAGCTTAGGGTCATGAACCAAGTGTTTTACTTTAGGGTGTGATATGTGTTCACAAGTGATGTGTAATGTATAAAACCCAATGATCTCATGGTCGAGACACAAATGAAAATAAATAATAGTAAATGACAGTAAATATCATGCAAAATAACTAATTCTCCCATAAAATAAAATTTACCCAAGTAAATGAGTGTATAAGGAATTGATTAGGTTGTAGGAAACACATAGGGGATCTCAACTACCAATATCGACTAAAGGGGATCACATATAAGGTGAATAGGACTATAAAACAAACCAGGGGGATATAATGGATAATATATGGAAAGAAACATGTTGGGAAGGAGTAGAACATAGACATGGGGTCTGAAAAAAGGGTCTCAAACACCAAAAAGAACTGAAAAAATATAGGTTGCACCTGTCGGCAGAACAGGTGTGATTGGGGTCACACAAAAATGTAAAAATGTCATGATCATGAAAAAAATAAGAAAAAATTCTTAGGTTGAAAAAAACAGTGGTTTATGCATGATAGGTTGCACAAATCTAGGTCATGGTAGCGACTGTGATCGCTCTGAGAGCCTAGACATGTGCGATATATATTTTTGGTCCAGGTCGCACTTATTGGGGAAGAAGGCATGACCTAGGTTGCGCTTATCAAGAAAAAGGTGTGACCTAGTCACAGATTTCTATCGGATAAGTGTGATTCGGTTGAACTAAGGGTTTTTTTCAGAAAATTATTCCAGCTTGGGTCAGGGGGGGCGAGACAAGCACTATGCCAGGACTCATTCAGATTTACTGCAAGGGGGTCATATCTATGATAGTTGAAGGTTCCCAAGTAGGAAAAACCAATAGAAACACCTGCAAAAATAGATATCCATGGGGATCGAGACAATGGAGTCACCAAAACTGTAGTGGGGATTTCTCCCCTACTATGTGGAGAAGCACCAACCCTAGATCAGTCGGATCATAGGCTAGAGTTCATGGTGCGAGAGAATTCTCAAGCCTCGACTTGCAATAATAGGAAATAACAATAACAATAATATTTTTATGATTTTTTATATATTTTTTATCTAACTAATGAAAATCAATAACAAACATATCTCTTAGTAACATGGGCCACTGCAGTCATTTGAGGAAATGGTCCATCGACTCCACGATCTATTTATCTAGTCCTCTCCACTAATGGTTGTCAAAAAGGGGGAGCAGATCTTGTTACAGCTGATTTTACCATGCATGGTGGATCACACATTTATGGCCTTCCCTATCCCTATGTAGACTCTTTGGACCCCATGAACCATTTTTCACTACAACAAAAACTGGATTTAGCGTCTCTTTTTGCATCCATTTTTGCATCTAGACCATCTTTCAGTGTTTTTTTTTTCATTTTTTGGACAAAATGGTGCAATTTCACGGGTTGGTGCTATTTTAGGCATTTTTTACGTCCTTTTTCTAAATCGGGCACAAATTGTGACGTAATTTGCATCGGGTTTTGCACCTGGTTATGCACCAGGTTTTGCATCAGGTTTTGCGACAGGTTTTGAGCCTAGTTTTGCACCTAATTTTGTGCCTATTTTGTACATATACTCTTGTTGCACCCCCTTTTACGTCCATGTTTGCCTCAACTTTTATGCCCTTGTTTTCATCCATTTTTGCATCCTTTTTTACATCCACTTTTGCTTCTTTTTTTGCATCCCTTCCTGCGCCAAGTTTTGCATCAAATTTTACATCATGTTTTGATTCTAGTTTTGTATCTTGTTTTGTTTCAACCAATTTTGCATCCACTTTTGCATCCATTTTTTCATCTTCTTTTGTACCCACATTTTCATCCCTTTTTACATCCCATTTTGCATCCATGTTTATGTCTTTTTTTTAATCTACTATTGCATCCACTTTTGTCGCATCCCAATTCAGACCCATTTTTGTGCCTACTTTTACACCCACTTTTGCTTCAACTTTTGCATCCAAGTTTGCATCTCTTTTTGTATCCAATTTTACATCAGTTATTGCATCCCTTTATGCATCCATTTTTGCATCCACTTTTGCATCAGGTTTTGCGTTGGGTGTTACAACTACTTTTGCATCTACTTTTGTTGCATCCACTTTCACATCCAATTTTGTATCCAATTTTACATCCATGGTTGTATCCAATTTTGCGCCCCTTTTTTCATCATGTTTTTCTTCCATGTTTGCATCATTTTTTGCATCCACTTTTGCATCACCTTTTACATCCATTTTTGGTGCACCCCATTATGCACCCACTTTTGCGCTAACTTTTGTTGCATCCATGTTTGCATCCTTTTTTGCATCCAGTTTTACACCCAGATGTTGAACATAACAACGAGGATAATGATAATGATATTGAGGATGGTTATGATGATAATGATAATGTTGTTGATAATGAGGAGAACGATGACAATGATCATGATGAGGATAATGAAAATGACGACATTGGAAATGAAATGAATAATGATGCTAGTGATGATGACAATGCCAATGATGATGAATACAATGAGAATGATGATGTTTATCATCTTAAAAAATAAGTTGTTATTTGTCATGCATAAATTGTATGTGTCCTCCATGACCCTTTTCCACTAATCACATATTTTTGGTAGATGTTATTTCTTATTCCAAAGATAATGATGAATAACTGATGAAAATGCCAATAATGATGATGATGATGTCAAGGACAACATTGATGATGATGACATGAATGTTGATTATGCCGATGATGATGACTATTGTGATAATCATGGTGAAAATGAAAAAGATGATTATGATGATGATGATGATCATCATTTCCATCATCTTCATCATAAAAAAAATCATCACTGTCATTCTCATCTAGTTCATCATCGTCATCATTTAAAGCATATGGGATATGTTTACCATTTAAAGCATGCATAGCAAGTGGGATACAGTTACAATTTTAAGCATGCATAACTTATAACTATGATTTAGCACATTTTAATCTTGGATCTTGTAGTGAAACCGGGTTTATTTACCTCTACCAACACTTTATTATAAGGATCATCATCATCATCATCATTTCTCATGTAATTCTCATTGTCATCATAATTGTCATTGTCATCATTACTATCATCATCATCATCATAACCATATAATCACATCATTGTCAACTTCATCTTCATTGCCATCTTTTTCATCATCATTCATCTCATCATCATCATCATCATTGTCATTGTCATTTTCATAATCAACAATAGCATTGTCATCATCATTATCATGTAATCACATAATTGTGAATGTCATTGTCATCAAATCAATTACATGTATTGTTTCCACTTTAGCACCCCAAATCAATTACATTTATGTTCTCCTTATGCTAGTCTGTATAGGTGCAAAACTAGGTGGTTGATATCATCATGATGCTAAAATGGACACAAATTGCGTCCACTATAACATCCCAAATAAATTACATTTAAATTCTACTTGTGCTATATTCATGTCTAGGTGAAAACATAGGCACATTATATAAAGATCTTGCTAAAGTGGAAAAAAGATGATTTGATGAACAAAGGTGACAACAAAATCAAAATATGACATTTCCTCGATTCGGCATCTTACTTTTCATTTCCTATTATAGTTAATCAAAAGTATTTTGATTTGGAGGGTAGTTTTGAATCACATAATCTAATTGAAATCCCATTTGAACATCTATATGAATACTACATGGATTATATATATGTTTAAGTGAATCATATTTGTTTTAAAGGTGAGCTTATACATAAACTAATCAAAGGTTTTTGCTATAGTGTAGTTTACATACATTTGCGTTAACCAATTCCTTCAACTGCACAAGTTATATTGGTATGTACATGCATATGACAACTTCTACAATATACATATATAACATTTTTTAATTCTCAATGAATAACTTCATATCACTTCTAACCATTATCAACCAATAGATGAAACTAACCACAATAACTATTATCCAACTAATTCTTGTTATTTTTGGCTACCAAGTCATATTAACTTATAAACATTTTAAGGACATTACACTAGGTAACGAGTATAGAGAAAAGAATCAACACATTAATTTAGATTATGAGTTCTAAACATAGTAATTGAATGATTATTGTAGCCAAATAATAACGAAGCATTTTAAAATGGGACATAAAAACCATTATTATTTAAATATGAATTACATATCTGACTGTAAATTTAGAAGTCTTCATTCACATTATAATATGCATCTAGGTCTTCCAATTTTCCCTTGTCAATGTTCATATGTTCTTGCAAGTACCTAATATTATTCTTGCTAAACCATCCTGCTAAAGTGGTATTGTAATCATCCTCATATTCACTTTCATCATATTCTATAGCAATAAAATTTGTTTCCAGATCAGTTACATGAATGTCACCAGATCTATTTTCATCATTGCTTTCGATATCATCCATATTATCTTCCTCCATAATATCAGCTTCCTCCGTGATAGCATCTTCTGAAGATGTACCTATGACCCTACTTCTCCATATTGCTAAAGGAATATTGTCATCATTATAATCTTCACATTCTTATACTATATCTTCTTCAACTTGAACATCATCATGGATGCCAATTTGTTCTCCCTCAACTATATTTGGTTGGTCATGATTGGTTTTCTCAGTATTGATTGAAGCATCTTCGAAAACATGTCTTAATCTTGGATCATAATGAATGAAAAATATCCATTTTGGATCCAAAATACCTTCATAGAAAAATACCTGTGCATGAATTAGATCCATATATTAGACATATGTTATTACATTTTTATTGTTATCATTAAACACATTTTTTTGAGTTTTGCATCCTTCGCTAAGATCCCACATGTTCAACCCCATAAAAATTTGTGCATCCTCTTTTCTATTTTCACGATTGAGATGTTCAAGGTTCAATTCCCATGGAATATCCATTTTGTTATTTTTTTAGGTTTGGCCACTTTTGCTGAGAGGTCATAGGTCCAAATCAATTAACACACATTTGATGATTTTGATTTTGATTTTCCATCCATAGGCCACAGGTTGAAATCCGTTGATTATATATTTTCATTTTTTATTTCCTTCTCCCTTCATAGGTCACATATTCAATTCCATGGACACACACTTTACATTATTTATTGTCTTCCCCTCTTTGAATAAGGAGACACTTTAATCATACATGACAATATATCCTCCATGCTACATCGTAAAGGACCTCTCTACTCTCCATTCAACCACCAAAACTTTACTAAACAAATAAAGGGCATTAACACACTCCACCCATTTTAAGATATATTTCCCTTCACCTTTTAAAATTGCCACCTTTTATAAATATAAACTCTTGGAAATACATATTGACGACTTTTTGATCCTGTTTAGAGGCCCATAATGTCCTTATTCTAGTATTTCACTAAATCTTGAATTCATTTGATTTCCTCATCACAACAATGATCATAGAGGTGAAAGAATGGTTTGTACAATACTAAAACAACGGACACGGACCATATGGATGCATCCAAAATCCCCTTCCAAGGTTACTTAACCATTAATAAATGTCAACAAAAGAGCTGAAAATCCCTCTAATTGATATCCACATAAAATTTTATTTAGTACTTTATAAAAACTTCTACAAATTACTTTAACATGTTCTCCTCAAACCATGGAAAAGGAAACATGTCACCTCCAAATATGGCATGCGTTGTCAACAAGCATATCTAATATATGATCCATGATTATATAATCTCTGTGTATGCTTAAGTTCAACAACCATTCCCATGTTTCACGTAAGGTAAAGGAAAATGATTCATCAATATAATATTACATTTCCTCCACATATATAAATCCATTAATATTATATTATATTTCCTCTACAAATACTTTCCATCCAACATATAATGAGATGGCATTCACAAATTGGCTCTGGGCAATGTATGCCTTGTAATTCTTCTTATGCCATTTCCACCATGCCAATTCTCTCGATCCAAGTATAACATATCAACTTTGAGTTTCAACTACTTATCATTAATACCTTGGAGGAGAAAATAATGTTCCATTTGGGTAATCCATCTAGTTGGGTTGGAGCCATTGAACTTATTTAGTTCTATTTTTGACAATCTATGCAACATATAGTAATAATTGTCTTAAAAAGGTGGCCTTGTTCAATGTTAACCTTTGTCCCTTATAGCATTTCTGATAAGACTATCTCTATAATCTTAGAGGCCCATGCTTACAAGTTGTCAATTTTATAAACCTATTATTGAGAGAGTTGATCTTGTATACTTGTTTTTCGACATTAAAGACATGGCACTACTACATTTTGAATGCAAAATATGACATTAATAATACACTTTAATATGGGAAATTATTGTAAACTATTAAAAACTACATTTTTATTTGTTTGACCTTGATGGATGTGTATATTTAAATGCTTCTCTTACCAATGTTCAAAAAAATTAATTTTCTCCTTTGTAATGTTTTGGAAATTTTTTTATTTTCCAAAAAAGAGAGCGATTTTCCCTTTTACACCCAAAAATCGATAACATCCAAACTTTTTTCTTTCGCTCTCCTCGATGCTTCCAAATGTGTCCTCACCAAATTTAATTGGACTTGTTGGCGTCAAGGTTTTATGGGAATTATTTTGTAAGGGTTTGTAGCCCTGATTTCAGTGAGGCTTTATGGCCATGTTTTTTCTTTGCAATTCTTGAAACATGGTTTTATGTGGATGATTTTTCCCATGACCATTTCCCTGGACCCAAATTCAGTTGGATTTTTTTAAATCAAGGTCCTCAGACCTCGTACAGTTCTGTTGTGTGTAGCGGGCATCTTCCATTAAGGTGCAAGGTTGGAAGCTTAAGTCCTGATAACATGGGGTAAAGCATTAGAGATTCTTCCTTTCCAATGCAGGATAAAAATAAAGGGGAAAGGTTATATGCTTCTGTCCTGTTGTAGTGGGTTAATCGGAAAGAGAAGCAGTTGAAACAATAGTTAAGTAAAGAACAGAAGGAAACAGAAGGTAGTATAAAGGAAGTCAGTCGAACAAAGGAAGGCAGTCTAAATACGGTAATGCATAATTCATCAGATGGTTCTTTTTTTTCTTCTTCAAAGTATTAATTCATCCATGAGATTATATTCTGCTATTCTCCCTCCTTAATCCTCTATATACATGGGAACCCTACCAAGTCAATTTGCCAAAAACAACACCCATCGTTTCATAAGCAGGGATGGAGGTGTTTGGTCCATATATTCCCTTGGCCGCTGGCTAGTATGGCGTTAGCCGGGACTTTTGTAACCATCCATATTGAAGAGGCAGGAAAGATTCGAGCGAACCTAGTACTTCCAAGCGATACTAATGGTAAGAAAGCAAGCAATAAACAAAGTTTGGTGGATGTTTCCAGGCAAGTGAGTAAGTAAGTAATCACCAATTGGAGTTCGGGTTATTTTCCAAGCTTCGGTACACTCCTTTCCTAAATCCCATTCTTATATTTATTTAGATCTAGTTCCAAATCTAGTTCCAAATCCAGAAACAGATCCATAGCCAACTGCCCAAGTTTAAGAGGAAGAGTATTAATTCATCCATGAGGTTATATTCTGCTATCTGCCCTCCTTAATCCTCTCTATATATGGGAACCCTAGATAAGCATCCCAATTTCCTTGAATCTTTGGAAATCCCTCTGCTTTAATGAGCACTTCTCACCCTATGACTTTTTCAACTTGAATGTTGCCTCCTTACTCATTTTTGGATCAGACCTTCAAATATTCTTTCATATTTCCTGCTAGTGCATTCAAGCATGTTGGAATGTCTCCTTAAAGTAGAAAATTAACTACATATAAAGTAGGTCCTCGGCTACACCTGGTTATGCTAGATCAAAGGCAATATATATTCGGTTCCAGTCATTTTAAGATGTAGTAGACATGGAGAAATATATCAAAGAGAGATGTCCATATAAGATGGATATTAAAGTCGTTTATAACGTTTATGTAAGAAATACAAAAGCTTCATGGCATGCATTTTATTATTCTTAGCAAATTGGTATGTATTTTTGGCACAAGAATAATGCAGGGTTCTCTATTTTTAGAGTTGATTCCAAGGATTCTGTTCTAGATTGGTTCATTGCTTTAGGTCAGGTTTTGAGCTGTTGAAAGTGAAAACCAATGCTAATCACCAGTGCCAATGCACTCTTTGCAATGGGTAGAATACATAGCAAAAAAACAAAAAAAAGTGATTGAGTTTTGCATATATTGTTTTATAAATCATATATGATTTGTTTTAACATATTTTTGGATCCAAGCACCCTTTGGGTTGAAATATTACCAAGGTCTGTTTTCTGTTTGACCAATTTTGATGGGAGACTATGTGGAGATCTCGTGGACTACTCACGAGTAGAAAATACCATTTACCTCTGAATGCAGTCACAAATACCATCTAAAGGTTGGGCACATTTGTTGATGTCCGCCACACTGATATGTTCACTTATATATGCATTCTTCCACGGGCTGGGCATTTCACAACTGGACATTTTTCTTTTTTTATGTATCCAAGGCTTTCATGTTCCAAATATATGTTAAATTCAACTCGTGCTCCCTTAAAAACCTGCAGCAACATTACGGTACGACTCTAGGGTATCGATAAGTATACATTACTCTTTTATAACAATTGGTCACAACAATCACAAGTTACAACACTCAACACATTCCTCATTTTACATAGTATTCATAGGAACAGAGTACATATGTCTCAATCTAGGAAGTCAACTCTACCTGTCTGAATTCTTCCTTATTCAATAAAATCTAAGAATATCTCCCTCTTCACTATGAACTCAATTGCATACTGTAGTGGTCTATAAACAATATGTATCAAGATCGCATTCTTGGAGCAGCAATTCCACACACGTAAACATTTATATTTATTTTCGCATTGGATTAAACAGTCATATGCTACAGGTCCAAAAGGAACAGAGATAACTCTCCCCAACAGAGGATTGCCTCTTTTGATCACATGCATGTGTTAACATTCACAAAATGATAGATATATAAATAATAACTCTGATTTACACACCAAGAATCAAACATAATTACTCTGTTCAATAACGCACATATACATACATCTCCACTCATAACTACTCAGAAAACCTTTCCATTTTGGTGATATCACTCTGATTGACTATTCCACTTTTAATTCTAACTTGTGTGGTTAACCAACCAATCTATGCTTCTCAGGCTAACCCCTTGTACCTACCTATAGGATTACAATATGAAGAAAAAACACCAAAACTCTAACTCTCCAACTACCTCCTAAATCCCTGTAACTGACTCCTATAATTATACAATTGTTTCTTAAAATAGAACTTGATCCCATCCTATTAATGATCCACTAATAAATCCTTTTCGACTCTACCAAATGCTTCCAATAAATAAAAATTCAGTTTCAATGATTAAACTTCTAATTGAATGACTCATGACATAGATCTCTATCCTCCTCGAATTTTGCCTGCTAATGTTGATTTGTTACAATGATTCATCACTCCTTGCCACTCATCACTTTATCTTAGTAACTAATAACTTTAACTAACTACTTAGTAGCTTAGAACCTTCTAAACTAATGTTTTTGCAATGATTGCACACTCTTGGGCAATATCAAGAACCTAAGGTCTGATTTGATGAGAGTAATGCTCCCGCATCAAACAGGAAACTATTTATATACACTCAAATATGGCAGAGAATTTCTGCCCCTTCAATTTTACCATTAGTAACCATTATTTACTCACATTGAAAACTGTCTTCTATTATACAGTGGCGTGACTTCAACTTCTATCTTTGGTTGTTCATTTCCATTGTGACTGTCTTGTTCTTAACAATTATTTTGATAAAATGATCGCTTGATATGGTCATCATGATCCCCTATGTTCTGAAGAAGAACAAGATACTGCAAGGTACATGTGGAACATTTGAGAAGTGCTCTTTGACAGAGCCACTGAAATAGTTTTAGTCAAAATAATTTCTCTTGAGGTTGTTTCACAACCTTCTCACTATTGGTTCCAACTATAAGCAAATGATTGAAGGTTTGATGGATTTGTAACTGCAATGTGTTCTTCCCTTCCACCACAAATCTTTTGTTCTGCTAACCATAGTACATAAGAATCCTAGAGACAAATAGTAGAGTTCTATACTCTAGTGTGTTGATAGAGAGGTAGAGGGTTGCTGTTTACATTGTCATTAGTGCCCAGAGTGATCTTTATTAGGTTGGTGTCCATCTTTGTTTTTCTTGACATTGATTCCTATCATGGCCAAGTTTTGATGATAGTGTGATTTTCAGTAACCAACAACATTGACAGTTTTGAAAAGGAGCTTCAGGTTTTCTTTGGTTACCTTCAAAGTTTTGTACATTTCATTTCATTGGACCATGGATCCCTTAGTGTTCAACTTATCTAAGGAGAGTTTGGAATTTGTCAATGGTTGCTTCCAATGTGATTAGGTTGTCAATATTTTATGGATATCCTATAATGCAACAACTTTGAAGATGTTCCAAAAGGAGATTCAACTTGTCATTGGTTACCTTCAAAGTCTTTGCCCATTTTACTTCTTTGGATGTGGGAATTGTTAGTCATGATTTTGAGGAGTGTTGGAGTTTGTTTATAGCCACCATCAGAGTGATTAAGTCATGAGAGGTTTATAACATCTCTCAAGTTCCTCCAAGCTTCTAGCTATCTCTTCTTTTAGTTCTTTGCCCAGGATATTCATTTCGGGATTTCCACACAGGTCCCATGGTAAACTGGTATTTTCTCCATATTCCATTTCTGTTTTTTTCTTTTGGGCTCATAATGTTTTTGAATATTGATAGAGGCTATGTTATAGAAAGTTGAGCAAAGACTAAGGTTATTTTTTTGCAACAAAGGTTCCTCAGTTGAGATGTTTCCTCTTGTACTTGGCCTCCCTTAATGTTCTACTTGATTACTCTAGCAATATGGCCTCTAGAGACTGCTAAACTGTTTCTATATTTATATAAAACATCTATTACATATTTTGTATAGTGCTATAAAATAAGAATAAATAAATAACAGTTCAGTAAAAATAGCATTGGTATATAGCAGGTCAATGTAGAGATTAATCCTTTATATTTCAGACTTGTTATACATTTCTGTATTGTCTTTCTGTTCTTAGCCCACCATGATTAGAAACTCAGATGGAGATTAGATTAATGTTAATGGATAAACAATGACTGTTTAAAATTATAAGGGATGATGTTGATGAAGAAAGATACGTTCTTCATTAGCTTCTAAAGGAGAAACTAAAAACCTTATCTCTGTTTGGTACATAATATTCCCATTGAAAACTATCTTCTATTATATAGTGGCGTGACTTCAACTTCTATCTTTGGTTGTTCATTTCCATTGTGACTATCTTGTTCTTGACAATTATTGTGATAAAATGCTCGCTTGATATGGTCATCATGATCCCCTGTGTTCTGAAAAAGAACAAGATACTGCAAGGTACATGGGGAACATTTGATAAGTGCTCTTTGACGGAGCCACTGAAACAGTTTTAATCAAAATAATTTATCTTGAGGTTGTTTCACAACCTTCTCACTGCTGGTTCCAACTGTAAGCAAATGATTGAAGGTTTCATGGATTTGTAACTGCAATGTGTTCTTCCCTTCCACCACAAATCTTTTGTTCTACTAACCACAGTACATAAGAATCCTAGAGACAAATAGTAGAGTTCTGTACTCTAGTGTGTTGATAGAGAGGCAGAGGGTTGTTGTTTACATTGTCATTAGTGCCCAGAGTGATCTTTATGATTTTGGTGTCCATCTTTGTTTTTCTTGACATTGATTCCTATCATGGCCAAGTTTTGATGATAGTGTGATTTTCAGTAACCAACAACATTAACAGTTTTGAAAAGGAGCTTCAGGTTTTCTTTGGTTACCTTCAAAGTTTTGTACATTTCATTTCATTGGACCATGGAGCCCTTAGTGTTCAGCTTATCTAAGGAGAGTTTGAAATTTGTCAATGGTTGCTTCCAGTGTGATTAGGTTGTTAGGATTTTATGGATATCCTATAATGCAACAACTTTGAAGATGTTCCAAAGGAGATTCAACTTGTCATTGGTTACCTTCAAAGTCTTTGCCCATTTTACTTCTTTGGATGTGGGAATTCTTAGTCATCATTTCGAGGAGTGTTGGAGTCTGTTTATAGCCACCATAAGAGTGATTAAGTCATGAGAGGTTTATAACATCTCTCAAGTTCCTCCAAGCTTCTAGCTATCTCTTGTTTTAGTTCTTTGCCCAGGATATTCATTTCGGGATTTCCACACAGGTCCCATGGTAAACTGGTATTTTCTCCATATTCCATTTCTGTTTTTCCTTTTGGGCTCAGAATGTTTTTGAATATTGACAGAGGCTATGATATAGAAAGTTGAGCAAATACTAAGGTTATTTGTTTGCAGCAAAGGTTCCTCAGTTGAGATGCTTCCTCTTGTACTTGGCCTCCCTTAATGTTCTACTTGATATGTTTGAATTAATGAGCACTGACTTGACAGTGACATGGATGGTACTAAAAGGTTGTGGTTCATAGACTCATAAAGTGCAGAATGTTACCCTTCTTCCCATCAATTGAGTACCAATCTACCACAATCTCATACTCTTGAAGAACCATTTATTTTCCAGCGAATTTGTCTCAACATTCCAAGATCATATGACATGGAAAGCTTCCATGTATTTGAAATTTAATTTCAAACTTGTAGCTCCTTCAAAGATTACCTGCAAAATCAAGTTTCAGTTTTTCCAAATACCATTTCAGCAAATCTATGATCAATAATGTGTGAATTAGGAGTTTGATTTCTCAAAGCCTTATAAAAGTTCCACCTTCATTCATTTGATCATCCCATCTGTGACTTTGTTAGCACTCTTCCTAGTCCCATTTAGACAAGAATTTTGTTTTCTGAGCAATCTATAATCCTCTCGCTCCCACTGGCTCAAGATTTCCCTTAGCCACTCTGTAAAATTTTGATGCTTTGTGTGTGAGATCCAAGTGAGATATTTTGAGAAGATATCTTAAAGCCTACTTTGAAGATTGTTGGAAATATGACAAGTTTCCATTTTTCCATTTACTATAAATTGAGAATTGATAAGACCAGGATCCTTTTTAGCATGAATACATTAGAGGAATTTTGGGGTCTAAAATGGGCCTCGTAAGGAAAATAATAAAATAATAGTTAAAATAATAAAATAATGGTTAAAATAATATTAATTAATTTTGGAGGAAGAAAGAAAAAAACTACTTTTTGTCTTCGTATTTTCGACATATCTCCCTGTGTTTTTACTCAAATTTCGATCGAGAGAGCTCGTTGGATGCAGAATTTGATTCCGCATCCAACGAGTCCCACATTGGATACTTTTGACGGACCCCGCTACCCCAAAAACAAGAAATACCTGAAAAAACGTGATGATGACATCATCATCACATTTTTTTCAGGTATTTCTTGTTTTTGGGGTAACGGGGTCCATCAAAAGTATGCAGTGCGGGTACTTGTTGGATGTGGAATCAAATTCCGCATCCAACGAGCTCTCCCGATCGAAATTTGAGTAAAAACACAATGAGATATGTCAAAAATATGAACAAAAAAAGTAGTTTTTTTTAATGACAAATATGCCAATTCAACCATTATGGTTGACTTATTTTATTGAAATTCTATTGGTTCTTGAATTCCAACTCACAAAAACTTATTTTGGCACGTTTTCTTATAAGGCCCATTTTAGACCCCAAATATCCTCTAATGTGTGGCTCTTTGTTTGACCTTCTTTGATACAAATTGGCACTCGCTTCACATGCTTTAGATTTGAAAATCAACATAATATAAATTTAGTTAGATATAGTAATTTAATATAATTGTCAAAAAAACATGAACCAGATCCTTACAAGATTACTCTAGCAATATGGTCTCTAAGGACTGCTAAACTATTTCTATATTTATATAAAACATCTATTACATATTTTGTACAATGCTATAAAATAAGAATAAATAAATAACAGTTCAGTAAAACAAGCATTGGTATATAGAAGGTCAATGCAGAGATTAATCCTTTATATTTCAGGCTTGTTATACATTTTTGTATTGTCTTTCTGTTCTCATCCCACCATGATTAGAAACTCAGATGTGGATTAGATTAATGTTCATGGATGAACAATGACTGTTTAAAATGATAAGGGATGATGTTGATGAAGAAATATATGTTCTTCATTAGCTTTTAAAGGAGAAACTAAAAACCTTATCTCTGTTTGTTACATAATATTCCCTCATATTTGCCTGAAGATTGGTCTCAATACGATGAGGGACACATCCATAAGACCAAATCAAGTCTCAAACCCCTAGATGAATAGCCATAAGGAATTCTGGCGTAAATAACAGTTTTGGAGCTTAACATAGAAAAACAAATTAAAGATGGTGAGGAGAGTCTTCTAAATAACCTTGTATGGTAACGATCTCAACTTAGTAACTAGGAGGCATGTGCTTTTCTTCATTGAAATAACTAGCTAAATAACTGTCTCATGATGTAGCATTTCCTTGGGCCAAAGTTGGAGGATTCCCAGACATGTTTGGCGTATGTGGTGGTGGACTGGAAGGTGCAGTTTTCTGTTTATTACGATTGAAGATTGCAAAGTGTGAGTAAAAATCTGACAATGAACCAAAAATAAAAACAATCTATGATCCGTTGCAAGAATTTGGAACGGATGGAATCAAATGCCTTCAAATATGTGATTTGGAGCTATCCTGCTAGGCCACTAGTATCGTTAAAAATTTGAAAGTTATCAAAAGTTCTCAAAATGATGGATTCGACCCCTTGGATGCTGATCCAATGCTTTTTTTTATTTTATAAAACAAATATTTTTAGATCTTGAGAATTATTGACTGCCATCTATTCATGAAAGATTTAAATGCTACCTAAATATGTAGGATATTTTCCTTCATATCTGGAATGCGTGCCAAAAATGAAATGTGGATAAACTCCATCTCCAGGAATAATCTTCCATAAATGCTCTAAAATTGATACTCTACCACTTGCCTCATTTTTCAGCTATACATTTTAAAAAACTAAGTTGATCCTTATAAAATGTGTCAACATCCAATTATGGACAATGAATTTGTCACAGGATTACAGGTTTCACAACAATGGGAGGCCGGTTCAGGTAGGGCATCTATGTGCCCAAGAAACACTGCTCATGCGCACAACATCACTCCTGCCTTCAAGTCCTTTCCTTTATTGCCACCTCCACTCCCATTGAATTGTATTATGGCCAAACAATATAATGCAGGTGCATGAGATGCAATCACAGCCTTCGCCATTAGAGAGAGGCTCTGCCACCCCTATTATGTAGGCATTAGAATCGAATATGTAGAAAGCCCCCAAAAATAATTTGTCAGACATAAGGGCAGCAGCAAAAACATGAGTTGGCAACTTGGCATCTCTAAAAAATAAAAATATTAGCTTACCATGCCCAGGGTATAGCAAGCCTCCACATTTCCAGCATCTGTGCATTTTCTTACGAAGCGATGAGATCCATCACACCAGTTAGAGGCCTTTACAGCGAATGTCGAGGTAGAAGATCTGAGCAGGATCCAAGTTTGAATTTGAAATCATTTGGTGGCGAATTAAATGAATGGACCATGGCATATGGATGACGATGGATGTTGAATGAAATGGAAGGGCATGAACGGGAAACCAGGACGGTTGGTGAATGAAGGCCGGCAACGGAGAGAGGAGCTGGGACGGCGGCGAAGAGTGCTGGTGACATCGTACGAAATTTCTTACAACAAAATTTGGGCGGAGGGGGATATCCATCATCCATTGATTGGATGCATTCCATGGCTTACCGAGCATGAACGTACATGCTCGATAAGCTTGGCCAGTATTTAGAACCCCATAAATCAAATTAGTCTTCATCATCTCAAATATGGAACTCATGAATTGTTCATTAACGTGCCTAAGATAAATTTCAATTTGAGATTGTTTGTTGATAAAACCCTTTTGAAATTTTGAATAGTTCAAGCAAACATTTGTTCTTTTCTATGTAAAGTTTCCTTTATTCATTCCTTCTCCATGTCTCTTCACTAATTTTTACTCTGAATCCCATTATTCTCTTTTTTCGTTTTGTGTTGTTTTTGTTATTTTGTATTTCACATTCTCTTTGTCAGCTATTATTAAATGGATTCATGAAGCTATGTTGCGTGGAGGCACCCCCCTCTCCACCCTTGCTCCTGAAATTTGCAAGATTCATGAAGCTAGAGGATTCATGAAGCTATGTTGATGAAGAGATGGAATTCCCCTTCAAAATATCTTGATGGAACAATCATTAGTAAGATGAGAAACCCCTGAAATTCATCTACCTCCTTGTGGCCTTATCAATTGTGGAAACCGGTATGATCCTATTTACTGTTGACATCTTACTAATTTTTAGATTATAAATAATGCACATAATATAAATCAACTTTGTTTCTGTTAATTGTTAAAATATTCATTATATCATATATGCTGCACATGGTAGACATATTCTTTTAGTAACCATTCATGAGTTCTTCTCTTACCATCCCATTGCTGAACAAAATCACCTCATCAATGAATAACAACATGTATGTAGCAACACACACATCCTCAATTGGATTCTACAACTATATTTTAAACACATCCCTGATTCTTTGTCCATATCAATTTTAGGTTATTAGTTATGCATGAATACATTATGTTGTTCTCTAAGACTCTTTTGCGGACCACTTTAATAGATTGCGTAATTGTTTAGGATATTTTGTTGCCTGAGCATGGTAGATTTATTAAATTTGAGCATATAGATCTGTAGACAAACACACAACTCACAAAGAAGATCTCACAATTTACTCAACCATTGAAGAATGAAGCAGTGCAAAAGGCTTGCAGCTGTGAATGCTTTCATTAATCAAAAAAGTAATCCAGATAATAATTACAATAATGTAAAATGGCTTTAATAGCCACAAGCAATTCGAATCCACATGAGGAAGTTTGAATTGATGACTCTACTTGACTGTAGGTAACCAAGAGATTGTCTAAATCACTATTGGAGGACCCAGTAGTTAACTGTCCTTGTCTAAATCATAACCAGAGTTCTAAAACACAACCAAGTGTTACATTCAGTATTAAATAATGGTTAACTGGCTGTGGTAGGTGATAAATTCTCCCCACATGTGTGCAATTAATTAAATCATTATTTAACTGAATGTAGAGGGCTAGAACTGAATGTAACTGACTCCTAACATTGCTTGACTAGTCATTAACTGAAGTGAATTGACCTTGGTTGGTTTCGGCACTCCCAGTTGCTTCCTAAATTGTAGGGATTGATCTAGGAGACTCCTAAACTTATGCAATCAAGTGCAATAAGTGGCAGTGAGCCTCAATTAGTGTTCCCCACACTTTGGTAACTGAAACATGTGCCCCAATTAGGTCAAGTTTAACCAATGGTGCTAATGACTATAAATAGAATGGATGGACTCCCAATTTAGACATGATTCCCGATTTAGACATATGACCAAATTTGGACAAGGGAGGATTAATAATCCTAACACCCCCCATGAATGCTAACTTGGACAAACTGTGGGCCCTGGTAACTAAGACCATAGTTCACCCATTACATCAAGTAAAATAAAGTAATTGCTCAAAAATAAGGTGCTTGGGGAAAAACCACATGGGAAAAAAAACCCCCCTTCTAATTAAGCAGGTAGAATTAGGATCAATCTGGTTCTTCTGTGCACAGGTATCCTAGGGTCTGGCATGTTAACCTCTCCATCATATGTCTGGAGGAATCTTCCTCTTTGGAAGAAGAATGATATGCTCAACTAAATCAGAAATATAGACAGCTGCCGGATGAAGACTAGACCCATGTAGAGCAACTGAAGTCAACTGAAAAGTGAGGAAAGGTTCTTGAGAATTCAGAGAATGTGAAGAACACTCAAGAAAATGATATTTTGCAGCCATGAACAGAAAACCATGAGTAGTAAGAAAATCCCCAAGTGTTAGGAGCAGGTGTCTAGGTGGATGCAGAAAATCTTCCTCTTTACTAGTTCTGTGAGAAGATGAGCATGTGATCAATGGTAGAGAAGCACTGGGACTGTTGAGAGCAAATGCTGGAGATCCATAATCTGATATATCTTCTGAAATAGATAATGAATCACATAATAAAATATCAGCAACCTCATATGAGGAAACCAACACCAAATCCCCATCAGCAGTTTTGAAGAGAAAGTGGGATACTTGATTTTTCACACCGGAATTGGTGAGAGCAGCTACAAGCATGACTTAATGCTTTTGGATTTTAAAGTATGAACCAAATAATATCAGATCAGAAATTAAATCAGATCTAAACAGGTTCAAAACAGATCCAAAACTGTGAAATGGAATCAAATCCCCAGCAGTAGTTTTGTAGGAGACTTGCGGTACTTGTTTCTTCACACCGTTGATGAGAACAGCTACAAGTGGTACTGAAAGATTATGAATTTGATATATTAAACCAAGAAATATCAGATCAAATATAAATAATATCATATCAGATCCAATAAGGTTAATATCATATTTAAATAAATGGTTAACCGAGACGGTGGATGCACGGCATTCTTCTTCTTCAAAATTATGAATTTTGGTGCATGCAATCCTGCAGGAATTTGCTGGAAAAACTAGATCATGGGGAGCGAATGGATCACTCTGGTAGTCTGATATTTCTTCCAAAATATCCAAGGTATCACATATTTGCACACCAGTAGCAACATTAGAGGAATAAAAATAAAATTTCTCTTCACTTTCGGAAGCAATTACTGGTAAATTTTGCACAGAATTTAAAGGAAAATCACCGGTGAATGTTTGCGTGGAAGTGCAGCAGAATTTTTCTTCAATATCAGAGATTCGAATGTCTTCATCTGTTTCAGCAATATGATAATATTAGATATTAGAGATCTCATGAACTTCCAGAGCATCAGGAGAAGGATTCACCGCATGGAAACTATCTTCAATTCGAATTGACTGTGTAGAAGCTTCTACTTCTTCTTCATCTTGAACAACTTCATCAGAGAGAGTGGAGGCCGAGATTTTTGAATCAAGGATGCTTGTGGTGCTGGATTTGCTCCATGTGCTTCCAAAGGTTTTGTCCAATCTTGTCCAGAGTTCCTGTGGATCTTTAATAGATCTACTGAGGTAGCACATGCTAGGAGAAAGAGCCAGTTCCATTATTTCAAAAGCTGCATCCTTTGCATTTAGCCAGTCATTTTCACTCTCAAAATAATTTCTACCGAATCCATTAGACACCGAAAAGAGTTTTTGTCTTCTCAGACATATAATCATCTTCACCTCCCATTTAAAATAGTCTGAGGATTGGGTGAGAAGAGTAACTGATGAATTCATTTCGAAGTTGTACCTGCAAAACGAAAAAAAATGATCCAGTAGGAGATCCGAGGAGGAGAAGTGCCTTTTCCATCGAGGCTCTGATACCATGTTAAATTTGAGCATATAGATCTGTAGACAAACACACAACTCATAAATAAGATCTCACAATTTACTCAGCCATTGAAGAATGAAACAGTGCAAAAGGCTTGCAGCTGTGAATGCTTTCATTAATCAAAAAAGTAATCCAGATAATAATTACAATAATGTAAAATGGCTTTAATAGCCACAAGCAATTCGAATCCACATGAGGAAGTTTGAATTGATGACTCTACTTGACTGTAGGTAACCAAGACATTGTCTAAATCACTATTGGAGGACCCAGTAGTTAACTGTCCTTGTCTAAATCATAACCGGAGTTCTAAAACACAACCAAGTGTTACATTTAGTATTAAATAATGGTTAACTGACCGTGGTAGGTGAGAAATTCGCCCCACATGTGTGCAATTAATTAAACCATTATTTAACTGAATGTAGAGGGCTAGAACTGAATGTAACTAACTCCTAACTTGGCCTGACTAGTCATTAACTGAAGTGAACTGACCTTGGTTGGTTTCAGCACTCCCAGTTGCTTCCTAAATTGTAGGGATTGATCTAGGAGACTCCTAAACTTATGCAATCAAGTGCAATAAGTGGCAGTGAGCCTCAATTAGTGTTCCCCACACTTTGGTAATTGAAACATGTGCCCCAATTAGGTCAAGTTTAACCAATGGTGCTAATGACTATAAATAGAATGGATGGACTCCCGATTTAGACATGACTCCCAATTTAGACATATGACCAAATTTGGACAAGGGAGGATTAATAATCCTAACAAGATTTTTGTGCTTATTAGTGTGGTTGAAAAAATAAATTGGATTTTAAGCATGAATGTATTTGGATCTTATTGTATTTTATTATATTTACAAATGATGAAATCTATGTGTTAATATTTCTCCTCTTCCCGAATCTTAAAGGGTGCTAGCTCAATGGAAGAGTGCCTGCTTTACAAGCAGGAGGTTGGTGGTTCGATTCCTCCATGCCCTAATGATATTGGAATGTATTTCTAAAGGTAAAAAATGTAGTAGTGCAATATGGATGCAGTATTAGATGCAACACGAAATGAAAAACAAGATGTAAAAGTGGATGTCACACTAAACACAAAAGTGGATGCAAAAGTCGACCTTATGTTAGACGCAAATATGGACACAAAAATGGATGTCATACTAAACGCAAAATTGGATGCAAAAAGAGACTCAACACTAGACACAATTAATGACTCAAAACTAGATGGAATACTAGGTCCAAAACTAGATGCAACAGTAGATGCAAAAGTGGACTCTTAACTAGATGTGAAATTGGACATTAAATTGAGCAGAAAATATGGTGTATCGATGGACATAAAACTAGGCGTAACACCAGGTGCAAAAATGGAAGGAACACTTGGCGCAAACAAAAATTTAAAATGAGACACAATATTGGATGCAAGATGGGACAAAACATTGGATGTAAAACTAGACGTAATATTGAATGCAAGATGGGATGCAACATTGGACACAAAAATAGATGCAATATTAGATACAAACATGGGTGCAAAACTAGGCACAACACTAGGTGCAACATTGGGCTCAAACATAGATGCAAAAAAATACATCAACCAGGATGCAACACTAGGTGCAAACCTAGATGCAAAATACGACGTAAAACAAGATGAAACATTAGGCACAAACATGGATACAAAAAAAGACATAAAACAATATACAAAATTATATGCAAATGGGGATGCAACATTCTAAGCAAAATTGGATGCAAAACTAGATGCAACATTGGGATGAAAATTGGATGCAAACCTAGATGCAGAATTGGACACATAATTTTATGCAAAACATGGTGCAAAATTGGGTGCAAGACTCGATGAAAAACTAGGAGAAATATAAGACGCAACATTGGATGCAAAACTGAGCATGAAACTGGGTGGAAACAAGGATGTAACAAAGGACGCAAAAAAAGATGCAATAGAAGTTGCAAAATTGGGTGGAAATAAAGGCGTAACAAAAGATGCAAAAAGTTGGGTGCAAAAATAGATGTACAAATTTATGTTAAAAAGGATGGAAAAAAATATGCAATAGACAGCGTTTTATTAAAATGTACAATAGCACCAAGTTTAGCACCAGATTGTTCACCACAATTGAGAAAAAATTACACTAAAATCCGGCGCTAAATTCGACGCTAAATCTAGTTTTTGTTGTAGTGAATTTGTACCTTTGATGTTTCCAATATCATCCCTAAAAACATGCATTATTTTCCATATGTGACTTTTAAACCTATTCTCATGTATATACATGGATATGACCCTTAAACCCGTGTGCATCGACATGTGTGCAAAAGACCAAACAGTTTTAGAGTTTTTGTTGATGTCGAGCCGAGTCACTTGTCTCTTGGCCTTCCATATGCCTTGAGATCACTTGTATTCAACCTTCCATTACCCCATTGAATCACTATATAAGGATCCCTTTGGATACATTGAAGAGAGAGGAATTGAAGAGCAAGAAAACTATAGTCCATTGTTGCCGGAGCTTATACTTGAGTCTGCATCCCTTTGTCCCTTGGAGTACTTTGTGTTCTTCCAAATCTTTCATTTTATTGTGAGCATGCTATCGAGAGATGGAGGATTGAAGTGGTGGAGGCCCAGGTGGAGGACTCAGTTTCTTCGATTCGCAGGCATGCCGACAGAGGTTGTCATTCTTGTAATATTTGATTTATATTGATAGAAATATCTTTTCCTGTCCAATAATGTGTATTTAAATGAATATTGAATCCATGGATGCTTTTAAATCCTTATATGTTATTGATTATATATGCTAGAGTAGGTCTAACACAATTATATAGCATGCTTGTCTTGTTTGTTGATTGTTGAGAGAGAAAATTGCTAAGACAAGCAAGATTGAAAAAGTTCAATGGGGATCTACATCAACCATCCGAAATAAGGTATGTTTTGAGATCCTTTAGTGTTAGATGTTTATTTATCTTTCATATTGGGAAGGGATTGGTTTCTACATTTACTCTATCTGTTGTGGTACCCCAAGCCATAGGAAGTTTTCTTCGTAACTGAATTGGAGACCATACCGGGGAGTTCCTAGTCATTTCCTTTGGGGGTTTTATTGGCATTCAATGTTCTTGAATTGCTCTAGTTTCTATGTTTCTAAGTCAGGTCTGGGGGCATCTTTTCCTAGTAGTGTCTGATAGGAGTAAATTTTGTCTCAACTTGTCTTTTTACCTTCTTTTTTATGTCTTTTTCTTCCTGTACGCGATTTTTGTCTTCACAGTCACATGTACATGTGTTTTTTCTTGGAATAGCCACGTATATATGCATATTTTCTACACACAGTCACGTATGCCCTGAGTTTTTACTTTTGGGTGAAGATTAAGTGTTGCTAGGTGAGTTTGGATGATTGCTGAGTCTTCTTGGATACTTCTGGTGTCTGTATACACCTATGTTTCTGACCAGAGATGCTTTTTAGTTTAAACTTTTGAAAATGATTTTGTCATTTCATTTTCTATTTTTTGTTCTGGGATTTGTTTATTAGGTCTCTTTTACCTTAGTGCTTTGATTGGGTGTTGTCTAGTAGCACTTGCAGAGGCTAGGGGTTGTAGAGTAATACTTTTGCTTTTTATCTCATTTTAATTCAAAAAATACAAAAACATTTGCTTTTTGCATCATTATGCATTGTTGCATTTTGCATGGTACTTGCATTAGGTTTGCTTGGAGAGTATTAGTCATATTTTCATATAGGAATGATTGCATATTCATTTGAAGGAAAATTTTGCACTTCATGTAGTAGCATACCCCGTTTTTCATTTGACACAGTGCATTTGCATTGATTGTTAGGGGTGCATTTTACTTCTTGTTGCATCACAACATCATTATTTGCATGACCATTTTCCCTTTTGAGTAATAAGCCAATTAAAATCAACACATAATAAAATGAATTACACTCTTTTCTTTTATAGGGTGCACCAACAAGATTAGGTTTTAGGGTCTTGGAATAGTTCATTGTGAGTAAATTCTCTAAGACCACTAAATGAAACATTTATGGGTCTGTCTAGGTGAGAGTGTGAAATTCCTTTATATAATTAGTGTTTCTCAGGATCCTCCTCTTACAAGGTAGTTAAGCATGAGGCAGTGTGAGTGGTTATTGATTGGGATGACCCCTGGTCATAACTGAGTGGCACCAGAGATAATTGGAGGATTGAATTCATATCTGGGGGATCTTTAGAGAGTTTTAGGATTTGATACCCTGCCCATACATTCAATATCACCTATGAATTTCCACCCAAGCATTGATTATATTGAGGTGACCTTAGTTTCCTTTCCTAGGTTATCGAGGGGATACTTCATAGAGGTTATTCTATAGGTGTCTTGTCCAGGTAGAGGTTGGACAACACAGTCACTATATGCATTGAAGCTGATGGCCACTATACTTGGTTATGAACCTCCACTTATTGTGTATGGGAGTCTCAAGCCTATCCTAGGTAAGCAATATCTACTTCATTCAGGAGCTCACATATCCTACCCTTGTTTGCTTGTGATTTGGCTTTACATTTTATAGGTGGATTTTGTGTGCACGCTAGTTTTCCTAGGTTTTGTGTAATTAGATCGAGTCTTCTTCATTTTTGAGTCATTGTGGATTCAAGCGCGACACTTCACCATTCTCATCATTTAGCAAGACTTCTTCCTTCCATGTCTCTTCCTCCTTTGGGAGAGAGAAATTGACAATCTAGGCAGACTACGTCTCACTTTGATTCATACACGATGGGAGATCACGAGGATGAGATTCCTGAGATGTCTTCTCCACCTCATGAGGTTGGGGATGTAGATTCTAATCCTGTATATGATCCTTCACTAGAAATACCTTCACATTCTGGTTATGATCCCTCATTCACAGGTCGCTGGTATTGGTTTCCAGGCAACAAGACTCATCATGAACCCACAAGCACTAGTCATGTTTGTTATGGCACGTCTGATATCCCTACACCTGATCCAGCACATCATGTCGAGTTAAAATTTTAATCTAGCACTATGCCTAGGGGCACTCCTATTTATTTCCATGCGGAGAGATTTGGGAGCATTAGTCACATTGCACCTTCCATCCCAGTGGTGGAAGCTACCTCACATGTCCATCGCAGACCTAGTGTTAGGACTCATATGAAAAAACCAGAACCGAGATGAGTGACCATAGGGAACACCACTTACATCCCTTCACATGTCCCTTCGTCCTCAAACCCTACTCCTTCGAATGCATTTTTGACAACCCTTCCTCCCCCTCATTCACGTGGTCCTTTGGGCTAGAATATCGCTACTAGCCATGTTCGTACTGCGACTGCTTGCACGGTAGTATCTCAGAGTCAAGTACCTCTCATTGTGTCGGGAGGTCATATTCCTATTTTTGGATCATTTAATGGTCCATCGCAAGGATTTCCCCATATCCCTAACTATGGAGCTTCTCATGGGACCCCTTATGGAACTTCTAATGGACAGTCTTATGGACTGTAGTATGGACAAAACTATCAACCCTATGGCTATGAGTATCAACAACCTGCTTACTCTTCTAATTATGGATTTGTAGCACCGCATAGTCAAGGTACACCACATCATAATGCTTCCATGCATCCCTCTACAAGTGAAATGTGGGGAGGATATTATGGCCAAGGCCATGGTATTTATAGCAATCAGCCTTACATAAACCAGAACTATCAGGGAGTGTGGCATAGACCGGCTCAAAATATGCTCCCTTTCCGTGCAACGTTGAACTTACCTGACTTATCGAGACTTATGAACGATTTGGTATCTCATGACCTGGCTTGGCCGGCTGTGCCTAACAAGCTTCCTTAGGACATTCCCAAGTTCGAGGGAAAAGCTAGAGAAGATCCTAGTGAGCATGTCATTACTTTTCACCTTTGGTGCTCTTCCAATTCCTTACATGACAATTCCATCCGTTTAAGGCTATTTCAATGCACCCTCACCGGGCTTGTAGCGAAATGGTATATAGAGTTACCAAGGGGGGAATTTGTTTTATTAGATGATCTTTCCATGACTTTCCTCAATCAATTTCAGCTACCTGTGCGTTACGACATTGGTACAGAACTCTTGTCGACATTTCGACAAGACAAAGCCACACATATCTCAGATCATATTCAAGAGTGATGTAGATAGAAGCAGTTGATTAAAGCCTTTATACCACCAGAATTTCTCCTTGAGTGGTTCCTCAAGTTGTTGTTACCTTACATCGCGAAAGATGTTTCTACATCCGGAGTCCAAAACAAGGAACAAGCAATCTTTAGGGTGCAAGAGTTGGATTTGATCTACCCTCAATACAAACTTTTGTATGAGATTATACCTAACGTTCCGCGATCTAGTTTCAATCCCAATATCAAGCATAGACCACATGCCGATGGCATTGTAGGTTGTACAAGTGCCAAACTTGTGGATTCGGTTGTGAAACAAGTGAGCTAATTGTATATTAATCAATCTAAGTTGGGACAAGCCATGGCTTCATCTCAACCCACCCAAATGATGAGTGTACTTTTCGTGCAATCGTCGGACCAGAAGGGAAACCAATAGCCCGAAAGGAATAAGAAAAAGGGTAAAAATAATTGAAGGGTGGGAACAAGAACGAAAATGCTAATTATAATGACAAGAATGCTCGTAATGTTGGGGGGACAAGCATTCTAAATGTAAGGTAAATTTTTGTTGCATGTTGTGTAAGGAGGACCACCTCACTCACTTGTGCACTCATATGGAAGATGCCTTGAGATTCATAGCACATGGCCCAGCTTTGCTAACTAGTCCTTTACCCCATAATAAAAATATGAACTCGAGGACCATTGATTCTCATTATGCATTAGGTGGAGATAAAAATCTACTGGAAGCCAATACTGGTCATGGTTACATCAACATGGTACGTGCTACTAAGGTTGTGACTCGTGCGAAGGATTATTGTTCATCACAACTGGACCTTGGAAAAGAACCCAGTCCACCCGAGAGCCCTTTGCATATCGAAAAACCCTATGGATAAACCTGAAGTTGCACCTCGCATTCCTAAGGGAGTCCTAAAGTACCTGGGGCACAATCCTAATTCCCGAGCCGCCCAAAACTATTCCATTGTCGAGGATTTGGGCCAAACTCCTTGTGCGATGTCTGCGCTTGAAGTACTTCAGAGTTGTCCTCCGCAAAGGAAAGCCTTGCTTTCTGCTCTTGGGGTTAATGATGATAAATCTTCTTTCGTCATAAAATTTGAAACCATGGGACTGCAACCTCGCTTGCGTTACTATGTGTCTCTTTTGATTCATGTAGAGTGTCTTAATATGATCATCAAACACACTGTGATTGATGAAGGTGTTGCTGCTTCCGTGATGTCTTTGTCATGTTGGAAGGGTTTGGGTTCTCCCGAGTTGTCTCAATCTACTACTATGTTGAATGCTTTTGATGGTAGATAATTTCAATCGCACGAGATTCTTCCTTCTGTTAAGGTCCAATTCAGAGGGAAGACCATCGCGATCGAGGTCGAGGTGGTTGATGCGCCCCTTGACTACAATATTTTGTTGGGCCGAAATTTGATGTATAGTATGCAAGCCATAGCCTATTCTCTCTTTCAAGTGGTATTCTTTCCATTTAATGGGAATATTGTTACGATTGATCAGACATCATTCCATAATCCGAGTGTTAGTGCATCATCGGGAGCTTCTATCCCAATTATTGATCATTCTCAACCGACAACTAGGAGTGTGGGTGTGGGTATGTATCTGTCTCTTATGGGAACCTTTAGCTGTCCTGTGCCAATTCTTATGATCGGATCTAGTTTTGGTGGGGCTTCATCCTTCTTGAATTTGGTGTCTTTTTGCACTACCCATATGGAATATCCTTGGATTCTTCCTTCACCGAGTTCTTCAAATGGACCTATCAAAACAGATGTGTCGTTGCCTGCAATGATGATAGCATATCAAGTGAATCTTGATTTTGTTGCAGAGCCTAGTCCTTCCTCTTCACGGATGAAGAAGGAAGACCCGTATGTGCTGCCTTCATGGGCAGTGGATTCCTCTCACGCACATGATTGCCTTGATGATGTTTTTCCATTGGATGAATCCATTATTGAGGCAATGTTTGGGGTTGAGCCACCTTGGGAAGAGCTACATCATCGATCTTATTTTCTTCCTAAGCTTGACTGTATGAAGCATGAGGACTTTAGGGAGATTCTTAGTGAGAATATTGGTAGTCCCATGGTTCAATTGAGCTCTCCTGGTCAGATGGCCAATGGGAACATGGTGAATTTATCACCTACTATTCCTATCAATATTTATCATGATCTTGGCAAAGTTTAGAACATCTACATTGGGGTGAATTATTCCCCTGATGAGATCAAGGAGTATACCAAGCTATTTAAAGAGTTTCATGACATCTTTGCTTGGTCATATGAAGAAATTCCAATTATTTCCCCTCGTATTGTCGAACATGAGATTAAGACCTATCTGAATGCAAAGTTGGTTTGACAACGTTTGCATGCGGTGAATCCTAGAAAAACACCCGCTATTAAGGCTGAGATAGAGAAGCTATTAAAAGCCAATTTTATCTATCCTGTTCCTCTGACGAAGTGGATTTCAACTCCCATTATAGTTGATAAGAAGCAGGGAGCGATCCATATATGCACCGATTTCTATGATTTAAATTGTGCTTGTCCTAAGGATAATTTTCCTACACCATTTATTGATCAGATTTTGGATGAGTGTGCAGGAAGCGAGGTATTCTCTTTCATGGATGGTTTTTCCAGATATAATCAGATTCAGATCAAACCCAAGGATCCACATAAAACTGCATTTATATGTCCTTGGGGTACTTTTACATATCAGAAGATGCTTTTCAGTCTTAAAAATGCCAGAGTTACATTTCAACGGGCTATGACCTTAATTTTTCATGATCTCAAAATGATTATCGAAGTGTATTTGGATGATCTTGTTGCTCATTCTCATTTGAGAGTGCGTCATCGATACCATTTGAGATTAGTATTCGAAAGATGCCACCATTACCAGGTTAGGTTAAATCCTCATAATTGCATATTTTGTGTGACTGTTGCTCACTTTCTAGGGTTCATTGTATCCAAGGAGGGTATAAGAGTCGATCCCTTAAAGTTTGAGGCAATACTTCAATTGTCTTCCCTGTGTAATATTAGACATCTTCAGTGTTTGCAAGGCCTGGCAAATTTCTTGTGGAGATTCGTGGTTAATATTTCCAATTTGACTAAAGGATTTATGCATCTTTTATAGAAGGACACTACTTTTTGCTGGGATGAGGGAGCCCAGGAGTCCTTTGATGCTCTTAGGCGAGCCTTAGCATCATCCCCCATGCTTAGTCCACCTGACTATAGCCACAATTTTTTTATTTATGTGGTCGTGTCCATGGAGACAGTTGGTATGGTTTTGGTTCAGGAGGTTGAGGAGCTCCACGAGCATGTCATATATTATTTGAGCCGAAACCTTGTTGATGCAGAAATTGGTTATTCCCATGTGGAGAAACTTTCCTTGGCCACCGTTCATGTGGTTTAGAGATTAAGACATTACATTCTCCTTTTCTAGACCTTGGTGGTAGCTCATGTCAATCTGTTTCAGTTCATCCTCACTAGAAGGATGATTGGGGGAAAATACAATAAATGTATTGTTATTTTGTAAGAGTTTGATCTCGAATTCATTTCAGTGAAATTGAAGAAATCGTTGATCTTTGTGGAGCTCATATCTGATTTTCCAAGTGTGGAGGAGGAGGAGGTTTATGAGGATACATTTGTCCATGAGCATATTTTCCTTATCTCAACTTTGGACCCATGGTACAGGGATATCAGTATATATTTGCAAATGTTGAAGGTCCCTACTCACCTTTCATGGGATGAGCGATGCCGATTACGTCATGTAGCTAAGAACTACCTTATAGTGGATAACACTTTGTACATCCATGGGGTAGATTCCATTTTACATTGTTGTTTAACCCATGATGAGGTTGAGGTTGTGCTGAATGATTTCCACAGAGGGGCATGTGGTGGTCATTTATCTGGGATTTCTATAGCCCAAAAAATATTGAGAGTAGTATATTTTTGGTCTTCGATCTTCAACGATTGTGTCAATGAGGTCAAGAAGTGTCACCCTTTCCAAGTGTTTGCATGCAATATGTGCTCGCATCCTGCCCCATTACATCCTATTATCATCATCGGTCCCTTCACCAAGTGGGGCCTTGACTTCATGGATTGCAATCCAACTTCGACTGGGGGGCATCATCACATTATAGTGGCTATCAATTATTTCATGAAATGGGCAGAGGCTATGCCCACAATTAAATCCAATGATGAGATAGCCATGCATTTCATTTTCAACCAAATTATTACTTGGTTCAGCAGTTTGAAAGAGCTTGTCACTGACCATGGTAGGCACTTTCAGAATAAGATGATGGAAGAGTTGGCTTCAAAGTTAGGTTATAAGCAGGAGCACTCCTGTTCTTATTACCCTCAAGCAAATGGACAGGTTGAAGCAGTGAATAAATCACTTAATTCTATTCTCCAGCGAACCATCGCAAAAAGCAATACGAATTGGCATATCATGTTATATCCTACTTTGTAGGCCTATAGAACCGCAGTTAAGACTGCCACCGGTTTCTCTCCATATCAGCTTGTACATAGGGTGGATTCTGTCTTACCGGTTGAATGTGAAATCCCTTCATTGAAGCTAGCTATAGAGATTTTACCAGACACTTCCGCATTGGAGGAACGTTTGGTCCACTTAGAGTAGCTTAATGAGTAGCGTCGAGATACTTTAGTGGCTCTAGAAGTAAATAAGCGTCGCGTTCAGGTCCAATATGATACGTTTGTCTATCCAAGGAAGTTTAGTGAAGGTGATTTGGTCCTTTTGTGGGATCAAGCTAAATAACCCTTGGGGAAAGGGAAGTTTAATCCCATGTGGCATGGTCCTTACATAGTTAAATGTGTGTTAGAGAATTGTGCCTATGAGCTGGTGGATTATGAAGGGACAGCCTTGGCAGAGCCTAGAAATGGGATCTATCTTAAAAAATACTATGCATGATCTTCAACTAGGGTTGATTATTGTATATTATTGTACAGTTTTTTAATTACATAGTTATGTTTTCTTATGGTGATCGGGTTTGTTGATTAGCTTTCCTTTCTTATGGTAGATGTCGATGGAGTCTTCCACTTACATAGGATTTTCTAATGGTGCCATCCTTCACACTCAAAACTCAACTTCAGTTGCTTGGGTGATTTATACTCCTACGGGTCAAGTATTGTCTTCAGGAGGCATATGTTTACGGCCTTATTTGAACAATGTTGCTGAATATAGTGCCGTTATTGAGTTATTATGGGATGCCATTTCACATGGTGTTCTCTCTCTTGAGATATGTCTTGATTTACAGTTATTGGTTTCACAGCTTAATAGCTTATATCGTATTGGGGATTTGGCATTATTACGAAGATTCTTATGTGTGAGATTTCTAGAATGACAATTTGAGAATATAACATACCTACTTGTTTCAATAATTTTTAAACAAGTTGCTGACTCATATGCTAACTATGTGTTAGATTGGAATTTTTTTCATAGACCATAAGCATATCACAAACATACATTTTTACACACATGTAAATAAATAAAATCAATCATCATAAAAAAATTCATTAAACATCCAAAATGTTACGTCATAATACATAAGTGTCATAATACAAAATTGGGGCTTCTGAGCCAACAAAATATAATACACGATAGTACAAAAATAAATAATCTCAAGTCTCTAAGCCTGAGGAGGAGGAGGGGGGTTCTGATCATGGTAACACACCATGGCTCTAGATAGTCATCAAAATAATCAAACCCATGCCTGTGGTACACCAACCACCTGGCATTGCATGGCCTCAGGAAATTCCTCGACTTGCACCATGGGTACCCTATGTGTCAAGCATACAAAGTTTGTGTGGATGCTTTGGAGCATCCACTCTGCATCCACACCCATAATGTCATCTCCTCTTCCCTTCTGTCTATGAGGAGGGAAACCATCACTTCATTGTGGTCCAACATCTACATACACATGACAGATTGTCACTATGTATCATCACACCAAAACATGTTTTTTGAGACAATATATCAAAAAACACAAAAATTTAATAATTCAAAAAAATTTAAAAGAGGGTTTGGGATTCATTACCTATGTTTCCATATGCCGCTCCTGGTGGTAGGGGAATGTCTAGATCTCCCTGAAAATCTATCCCTGCATAGGGGTAGTCATCAATGGCAATGATCTTCCTCTGCCACCATGGAAACAAGTCTGCTGGGTAGGGGTTAGCCACCCTACCTCTGCCCAGTCTATGCATAACATTCTCCCAATGTGATTGGGCTAGATCCCGAACTCCGTGTGGAGGAATGTCCACTCTAGGGCTTAGCCCTAGTACACGCTTACAGAAGAACATGCTCAGTATGCTACCAAAACCAATGTTTCCCACCTTTCCCATCTTTTAGTCATTGAGCCGCTGCTTCATGTTACTCAAGAGCGCAATTCTCTAGTCATACACTGTGGGTCTCATACACTCCACCGCATAGAACATTAATGGCTGTGAGGCCTGGTGGAGTGAAGCTAGTTTGGCTATCTTGCCGAGTTCTAATAGTATGGCCTTCAATCCTAGCACCTAGATCGAGTTTATTAGGATTTGACTCCCAACCTTTTTCTTGTCCAAAAAGTAGTACAGCACAATGTACTCATCAATAGTCAGGCCACCTCCTGGCTTGCGAGATCAAATATTTACCACCTCTCCTCATCGAGATAATCTAGTGATAAAGTATATGTCCTCAATCTCTATACTAAGCGACATCCTGTCAATGTCAAAAGACTCAGAGTCTGGATCCTAGTAATCCACTAGCATCTGCAGGAGTCTTGGTTTGGCCCTCAGGCTACCAAGCCACCAAAACTTATACAAACCACATGCAAGTAAAGCTTGTTGATCCATTAAGCCACCTTATACAGTCTCTTCTATGTCACCATGTTCCCTCTCCCTCCATTCTAGAACCATCCTACATAGAAAACATGATTTTCGATTATTATTTGCCTTAGAAATCCTCATTCGCAGCCACATATGTGACTGTTTGCAAAACAACAACATATGTACGCATTTTTGGGTGGTTTTTCTACGTATGGCCAGCCCTATACGCGAAAAAAACCCCAATATCTGCATGGGTTGAAACACATACTTTAGATTGGCCTAGAAAATGAAATTGACCATGGAAACTTAAAAAATTTGCATGAAATGGGAAGAGGAGGACATGAGGAGTTACCTAGAACAAACGGTGTCGAATTTCGCCGGACGATGCTCTCAAAATTTGTGTTGGAAGTTTTGAGCTCAAATGGGTAAAAAATTCAAATGATATGGAATTTTTGAATTTTTTACTATTTATAGAAGTTTTTTGAAATTTTTGAAATTTTTGACCCACTTTCTATAGTTTTGGACTGTTTCTGACCATTTTGGACTAATTTGATGATGTAGGAGTCCATTTTGAGCATAGTTTGACCATGGTTTTGACCCATTTGTGTCAATTTCAGGTATTATGTCTAAACTAGCATCTAGGTTAGGCTTCACATTCGTTTGCACTTTGCAAGACCTTATGACCATTTTATTATATAACCTTAGGTACGAACCCATTCTATCTTGTCACGGAACCTTCTTATTGATTTTAGAAGTGACATGATGTGAATGGTAGAGCTTGACCATACATGGGTGCTCTAGATAGCTCCTGTTTTGTATTCTGTGCCCATGCTGACATTTTTCCTTTAGGGTGTCGGAGCCCTTTGTATAGTATCTCCATGACTTTGCACAAGAGCCTCATACTCCTCTTGATCTTTTTTCTATCCTTTTCCCTAGGAATCCCTTATGTCAAGTTGTAATTGCATTATCATGAGTTTTGCTTTCCTTATTGAGCCTTATTCCGGCTTCCATGACTTTGATTATCAGCCATATAGCCTGAGCTTGTCTCATGTCTAGCCAAGCATAGCCATTTTACATATCCTTTACAGCTTGATTCCCCATTTTTACCAGGAGGGGACTTTCCCCCAAGTGTCATTATCTTACACATGTGTCCTTGCATTGAGCATAGGTATGTTCCACTTGTTGTAACTAGTTTGTTTGCTTCTGGACACTCGTCTCCTCCTAGTCTGTAACTATAAAGCACTTTTATTATTTTTCAAGATTTTCAAAATATTTAAAAAATTCCCAAAAAAAAATCAAAAATCCATATAGGAAAATATGTTATATTTGGTATCAGTCGAGTCATGTCGCCTTCGAACATAGCACTATATATCACATCTAATGGTTGGGTTAATAGTTTGACTTTAGGAGCTGTACTCATTTCTCTGAGGTTATCTCTACCGACTGGTTAAGCTTACAGTCCCTATGGAGCCTCTGTCGATGCCTCCTGTGTCGCAGAGATGTCCTAGTTTTTTATACTGAGTCTATGTTTCCTACATTTAGTCACCATTTACCTTTATGCTCTTGTTTGAAGGAAGTTGAAACCTGAGTCGGTCATTCCTCAGTTCTCTTGACTTTGCATGTCGTCCATTCCCAGTACTGGTACTGGTTTGTGCACATTATGATCGAGTCCTTCAACATTATATAGATTTGCTGAGTACCTCATGTTGGATGATGGGGGATGCCTTAATTCCCTCCTTCCAGCGGATTTCATCCCATCAACTTCAAATCATTTATTCTGGGATAGGAGTCTAGAGTCATTTTGAGTGCTTTAAGACTTGCAGTCATCAGTGGCTAGTTCTCTCGCCATTGAAAGTTTTGGGAATACATCAATGTCCCCTGATTGATGGATTCTTTCAAGTGTTCAACCTCAACACATTTATTCACACTTATTAGTTTGCACTCTATTACCTTGATTCCCATTTTCATTATCAGTGGGTGATCTCGCGTCTGTTAACGGTATACATCAATGACCGATAATCAGATGATGGGATACTATGTTTTACCTTGACACCTCTATTCACATAGTAGGACATGTACTCGTAGTGGATTGTGTATAAGACCTTCCAGATTGGTAGCATTTAATATATGCTACCTCCTTGACCGTGCCAGTGTTCATGAGATTTCAGCTCTCGTGATTTGATTCCAGTGTATGACAGATTTCTTCAGCCATTATGGAGATCTTGATCCTTTGCATATCTTCAACTTTCATGGATATCATTATCCTTTGTATATCTTCATCATGGATATTTTGATCTATCTATATTGTACATGGCGATGACCACACATGTCATATTTTGTATCATTCCTATTCATGGCCATTGTACTTTTATATATCCGAGACTGCTGTATGTACTTGCAATCATGTGTAGAGTTTGATTATTGTATTATACTGTTGGATGGCTGGTTCTTCCACCTGGTTCTTCATTACTCCACTTATGGGATGGACTTATAATTTATTTCAGCCATCATATCACCCCTCTGACCTCACACATTAGGGGGAATCTTTTACAGCTGATTTTACAACACATGGTGGATCACACATTTATGGCCTTCCCTGTCCCTCTACAGACTATTTGGACCGCATGGACCATTTTTATACCTTTGATGTTTCCAAGATCATCCCTAAAAACATGCATTATTTTCCATACATGACTTTTAAACCTATTCTTGCATATATACGTGGATATGACCCTTAAACCCGTGTACATCAGGATGTGTGCAAAAGGCCAAATAGTTTTGGATTTTTCCTTGATGTGGAGCCAAGCCACTTGTCTCTTGGCCTTCCATATGCCTTGAGATCACTCAAACTTGACCTTCCATTACCCCATTGAAGCACTATATAAGGAACCCTTTGGATATATTGAAGAGAGAGGAATTGAAGAGCAAGAAAACTTTAGTCCATTTTTGCAGGAGCTTATACTTGAGTCTGCATCCCTTTGTCCCTTGGAGCACTTTGTGTTCTTCCCAAGCTTGTCTTTGCTTGTGAGCTTTCTATCGAGAGATGGAGGATTGAAGTGGTGGAGGCCCAGGTGGAGGACTCGGTTTCTCCGGTTTGCAGNGGATGCTTTTAAATGCTTATATGTTATTGATTATATATGCTAGAGTATGTCTAACACAATTATATAGCATGCTTGTCTTGTTTGCTGATTGTTGAGAGAGAAAATTGCTAACACAAGCGAGATTGGAAAAGCTCAACAAGGATCTACATCAACCATCCGGAATAAGGTATGTTTCGAGATCCTTTAGTGTTAGATGTTTATTTCTCTTGCATATTGGGAAGGGATTGATTTTTGCAGTTACTCTGTCTGTTGTGGTACCCCAAGCCATAGGAATTTTTCTCCATAATAGATCAAAGTTGGTATGGACCAAGCTCAACTTACACGGTGCAAATGATATGGAAAAAATAATGGGAACAATGGCGAAAGGTGAAAATTTTCTGGAATGATAAAAAAGTGTAGGAATGTTTGTGGGGAGACCTTCACAATGTGTTTATAGGATGACCCAAGTTTTTTACACCCGTGGTATTTTATTGTGCATGGTATTTATCCATGGTTTTTGACACATTCTCATTTTATTGTTTTTTGGTCCTTTTTGGAGAAAGTGGGGATAAGTCACAATAAATGCTTAACTTCCCTGTATTTATGGGGGAAGGAATAATAATGTTTTGAACCATATTTGGTGGAATTTTAGTTGCGGAGGTCAAAATGGAGGAAATAATGGTGGAATAATGATGTATAATTATGCTTTGGACCACAGATAACTAAGTGAACATTTTTTTTGTTAACAACTATCAATTGTATCGTCTTCATAGTCTACCACCTAACATGATACATTATTAAAATATATATGTCACTTTGCTTTTGAGTGATATGACCAAACGATCTCAGTAATGTCAAGTTCAAATTATGGAAGCTATCAATGGTACTCAACGTTCATATTTGGGCTTTGTGGAACTAATAAGAATACGTTATACCATATAATATGTTAATTGAAAATTCAATTGAACAATGACATGTTATTTATTTTAAATATAAATCCATAATGGGATGAAAACTTACGTTGAGAGCTAAATTTATGAAGTAGCAACATCATCTGATTTCATGGTAATGAAAAGTGGATCCATCCTCTTCAATTGACATGTATTGATGGAAGAGATTCTTATATGAATAAAAACAAGAGGGGTTGCTAAATGCAGCAAGTCCCTGCCATTAGAAATAGAATATTATGCAATAGTTGAAGAGTTAAAGAAGCTTGGTTTGAGATTTTCTTGGAGTTTCACTTTGATTTAATGATCTTTGCACTTTGTATTTATGAGAATTGGTAAATTTATTGCATAAAGTAAACGTGACTATGGGGATGGTAAAATTGAAAAAAGAGAGAAATTAGCATGAGTAGTGGATCCAATAGCATATAGCATTTTTCTCACTAGGCTTTCAGTTGCCAATCAATCCAGCTATTAAGCATTGTTTCAGAAATAAGTGTAAACGCTTTAAAAGCCAGGGGAGAATAATAAATAACAAAGGTATAGAGGAACTTAAAGTGGATTTTCTAAGTGAGCATAAGCTAAAGGAAGTATTATAAAATTTTCAAAGTGATAAATCCCTATGACGATATGACTAAACCATTGAGTTTTTTAAAGGGTCCCTTACAAATATACTAGTAGACTTGTACTTGGATGTTAAATACTATCAACTATATCTCAGTAATATTATGGTGCCAATTCAATTTATCTTATTAATTGATTAAAAAGAATATATTAAAAAACTTTCCTCCTAAAAAATGCAACAAACTCTTGTTGATTCCTCGTCTGGTCAATACCTTCTTATATGTGGATGGTCATTGTATCGAAATTGGCCAGCTTTTATCTTCATTAAAAAAATAACTTTATGTGCTTTAAATTAATATATCAAGGGATTGATCGAATGAAAACATCCTTGACAAGATTTGTAATATATTTAAAAGATTATAAGGTTAAAAATTGTGCCACCTAGTTATAAACTCTTGGTAGGTGTCTTTTCAATATCATATTTGGAATATGATAAGGTATTAGGACTAATGAATACTGTACAAGAGGAAAATGATAAGGTTACTATGGTGTGGAAGAGTTGTACCAGGTGCTCCATATGTGTACAAAATGGTCCACTTAACAATGGCATGACGAATCATAATAATAAGAGGGATGCTTCGCTTCCTTTTTACACGTTTCTTTATGTTTCATGGGATATAATCGATTGTTGAGCACCTTTATGCTTACTTGCTTTTATGGCCGAAGAAATCACCTAATGAAGGGATGGGAGAATGTGAACTCGAATTTGCTCAAACACAGATGGACGTTGGCTTACACCAACTGGGTAGGAGGGGTAGGAGAGGAGAGATAGGAAAAAAAAACTGGTTGCATTTATTTTCTGCTAGAATATTTTAAACCTCCTAGTTGTAGCTTAACACTCAGATCAACGAAAGCAACAATAATATAAAAAAGATTATCAATTTATGTTTTTCTTGGGATTTGAAAAGATATATATGGGTTTTACTCATATTGACAGTTGATATTTGAAACAGCTGGATTCGTTGCTTGAGATTATGTCATGCAATCTTGGATACATCTCCACGAATTTGTAGAGGAGATTGTATGACAGTTTTGAAAATATCATCATTTTGATAAGAAGTTTGAGCTTATCAATTCATCAAATACAACGCCTCTCCGAAAGTTTTCTTGGTTTTATCAATTCATCAAACATCTTACTTCTGTTTACTTTTAGATTGCTAGTTAATATATATTTTGTTGTGCATGATGAAAGTTAAATGCAGTAACCCAGGGCTAGAATCATTGCTCGGTGACAGCGTGGGATACAAGATTTTGGGATATTTATTAAAACAAAGTTTTGATTTTGATAAGTTTTTTGGTCTCTTTATGGATAGATATTATGTATATCATAATGGATTCCTCTAATTCCCAGTATTATAATAGTAATAGCTATAGGTAGTGACTTCCACTCGTTTTTCGGACCTCGACCTGATGGATTATACAACGGGAGACCATATCAATCGAGTGACAAGCTACTGTATACTATAATACTGCTATCACGATATAGCCCAACCGTTATGAATTTAGTTCCCCTTCCTACATGACCCGTAACAACTTCACAACCACATTTTTTCAATTACTTCCATGAGATCCCTCATTCATATGACTCAGGATAATTAATGGCTTAATGTCTTTTATCATCCCCATCATATAACTTAGGATATAAGAATTGTGAACATTCATTCAAAGACTGAATTCTGAGCCACTCAGGTTGGTGTTATCATATCAATAGGACTAGGCTATATTGCCAATAATGTAACATAGCGTCCATAGTAGGAACCTATATATTTTTATTCAGTCCTGCACTCACATTATATAAAAAAGTATGTGTCCCTTATTAATGGTTATTAGTTTGTCCTTGAACTTGTATGCGTAACTTGAGTATAAGGGCTCACCTCCCATTAATTCTATGAATCCGGGTCAATCTATTCTTGAGGTTGGAATCGAATGACACGAGCCACTTCATTTGATAGCTACTACTAGAGATTGGTTGGGTTCCTCATCCCATTGCTCCCTATATTTAATTGATTCTTATTCATTTTTTGTTCTTGTTATTCTCCGTGGTTTCTAATCTATTTTTGCGGGACGTTCTGTCAATCAGAGAAGGGCCCAGAGATATCCTAAGTGATAATGCTTACACGTTACTGCATGTGTGCTCTCTGTTATAGCTAGTTTTTGTTTTCTTTTTTTAGAACGTATGCTTATTTTAAAAACATGGTTTTATTATTGCTTTAAGATTCCGAGTTTGGTTTTTAAGTATTTTGATAGCATGCTTATTTTTATTTTTGATTTTATAAGTTTTCATTTTAAATTTACTTTACTTAGCTGTTTTCATACTTTAAATGGGCTTATTAGGTGTATGTATTTTTGAAAGGTTGGATAGAGATATCATAAGGGTTAATCAAAGTTTGATTTCACAATTTAAACCTTTGGTTTTTAATCCTTTTGTCAAAAAACATTAATCAGACATTCCTGTAGTGCAAAGGTAGAAAAAATGAACTAGAGCACTACAAGAAAGTTGTGTCCTTCAAAAAATCGTAAGTTTGCTCATGTGTTTTAAAATTGGCAAATGAAGGGAGATTTTCCACATTGGTAAAGGAAAATCATACGTGTTTAAACCTTACTAATCATTTTGACAAGTGTTAGAGTTAAGGAAAGAATGATTTAGATGAGTTGCAGCTATTCGGTATGTGGGAAATTGAGATCCATTAAAACAGTAATGATGGTGCATGATGGGAGTAATTCATTGTGAGTTACAAATTTATTGAATGTATGAAAGCTTATAGAGACCACGCTGATATCTGGCAGTCCGTGATTGGAAGATATTGTGAGGAAGATGGTTAGAGGTTTAGGGTTTGTAGAGTAATTGACTGATGTAGTCATGGCAACTGAAGACAGAGCTACGAAGGTTAGTGGACACCTGGGAAGACAAGATAGCATATTTTTAGCAATTGAAACCATTATTACGATAGGTATGCAACCTATTGCTGAAATCATCCATGAATTCGGGTTTGCATTGACAAAAGAGTAATGATGGGTGTTGATTAAGAATTGCATCAAGTTTAGGAACCCGATTTTTGCTCAATTATTAATCTATTCTGTCAGTGGAGATTGTTTTAAAATACTTATCAGTTTTTTGAGGAAAATTCATATCTAGGGTTCTAAATTTTCTCAACTTTTGGTTTACTGTTGAAGTAACACACTTTCAAAATAGTTTGAACTATTTTCTGAAGGAGAAACAATTAAGTTTCATTACTGAAAATTAAGAGAAGTGGGAAGACGAATAGAGCCGAGCCTTCAGACATGACATGGGCTGTAACCTTCCCTGAATGTGCAAAATTATTTCAAGAAGATGGATGGTTTCAATATTTTGAGAAAATTGACGATCATCATACAGAGGTTTCATATGGATTTACTCAATATTATAGAAGGACGCAGTCTCATTTAATACCCTAAGAATTGAATTGACTTGAGAGTTAATAGTAGAAGCTACAGGAATTGTTGATGAAGGTGAGTTTTGGTTTAAGAAGGTGCCTTTTGCTTTTAATTCAGAGAATTTCTTGCTACCCAATATTGTAGCACATTGGGGTAAGGGGGTTCATATAGAGAAGTTTAAGCCTCAATGTAGAGAGCCAATTAATATTTTGCAGACTTATATAACCTATGAGGGAATATATGCCTCTGTTTTTAAATATCATATTAGGTTTTTACAACACTCAAATCAGGAATCAAAGATGAATATTCCCTTCTTCTTCCTTAAAAGTTTGGAAAAAATGTCAAGCAGAGTAAGGGAGCATCAGGATCATACTAAGCAGTCCATTTTCCATCATGGATTGATAAAATTGATTATCAGTACTGTGCTCCAAAAGAAATAAAAGACTTGTGATTATTTTCTGTTCTGGTCAGGGTTTTAAAGTGAGAAGGAAGACCAATAAAAAAGAAGACAGGTGAACAAATCCCATAGCCTTGTTAAAAAATTTAAGAAAGAAGTTATTATTGAAGTAGAAGAAGAGACTACAAAAGTGAAGTCTTTGATATAGAAGGTTAAAGAGCCTGAAGGTGGATAGCAAAATAATACTAATGAACATGATTTGTTGAAATTTCAAATGCAGAATTTAGAAGATGTAGCAAAAATCAATGAAGATGATGTAGTAAATACCCTTGATGAAGATACAAACCAGGAAAAAGGTAAATGTCTTTTAGAACAAGAATGGAATCCTACAGAGGTACATGAATAAAGAAGGGAAATCCTAGTGCTTGATAAATTGAAGGTTGAAAATACACAGAGCTTGAAAGAAAGGTTTGAGTAAAAGTTGGTCATGCAAGGAGTTAAAAGAGAAGTTGTTTAGCTTGCATCTATTAAACATCAAGGTAAAACTTTGAGTATGTTGGGAGAAATAGGAGTAGGATGGAGACCTAAAAACATACCTAAGAACAAATTAAGGTTAAACATGACAAATTTTTTGAATCCCAAGCTAGATCAAGAGAAAATTAAAATATTAGAATATTCTTTTTCTCAAGAAGATCTAGAAGAGGACGAAATCCCGAATGTGAAAAAGGTAAAGAGAAGGAAGAAGGATTATTTGATAGTTAATTCATCCTCAGTGCAGATTAAAATTCCTGAACACTTAGAAGAGTTTAAAAATAAAAAAATCTCATCCCTCAGTAGGATGATTCAATGAAACATCATTCAGTGATGTTAGCAGCTTGTACAAGTGAAGGAAAAATTGCAGAGCCATCAATCCGGTGCAATTTTGAGGTTGTTGAGTCTCCAGATTTTCCTGTAACAGTGATAGCAAAAAGAAGAGGATGATGAGCAGGTTTTTTAAAAGTTAAATATACCTTGGATGCCAGAAGGAATGCCTTTATTTCAAGAAGGGAAATGTATAGATTCTGAGAAAGAAAATCTTTGAAAAAGTATCAAGCAGTACAATTACCAAATAGAATTTTTGCATGAAACAAATGAAGGACTGGTGGTGGCAAATAAAATATTAAGAGAAGATCTAGAGGATATTAACAACTATTATCGAGAATTAATTGTAGTTTCAAAGGAAGCATTGAAGAGGAAAAGGAAGACACAAATATTATGTGCAGAGTTGAAGCAAACTATCCAAGAAGTCACTAAGAAAAATCAAGAATTATCAAAGAGAGTTGAAGACTTAGAAGTTGAGTAGCAGAGAACCAGAAGAATAACTCAAGCTTTAGAAGGAATAGCCCTTTTGTCTGAAGCTGCCAAAGGTATTTAAGAGGCTAGTGATGAAAGGTGTCTTTAGTAAACTTTTGTAAATATTTTAGTTTTTTTCGGAAAGATTTTATTTTACTAGTGATTGATAGTCTGACCTAGAAGGTAGTTATTCAGTTAGATAACTATTTTTTGGATGTAACCAAGATAAAATCAAGACATTAGAATGAAAAAGGGTTCGAATTTTTGTACAAGGGGAGGCTATCAAGATACTGTATACATAGATAAGTTCAGAAACTCTTATGTATTTTTTATAACTGATTATGATATATATGGAAGGCATAAGCCCATTTTACTCTATTTGCTGGTTTTATTTCTGGTTTGTGTAATCACTCAGTTGACAGATTCATTTCTTGTTTAAGGTTATTATTCATGACATGCTTATGAGTTGTGGAGGAAATTTAGTACTGTGCTTATATTGTTCTGGTTTATGTTTCATATGTTACACATATCAGTCCTTCATTGTTACATGATTTAGTGTTTGTCTTAGCCTAATGATATTTTACCCTCTTGTTATCAAACTGTAAAACCAAAACCCTAAAAACTTATTTGACTTAGTTTTGTTTTATGAGATTGTGTTGGATTGTTCTTTATTAGTCTAAGAACAATTTCTGGCACTAACATCTTTGGCATCGTTCCCGGGGATGAATTTTAAGCATACTTTCCTTGGGTTAATCATCATTCAACTGGTCTTGAGAGGTGAACAAAAAAACAAATTATTAAGACTACATTTCTCCAAACATATCACAGTGGCTACTAAGGGAGTTGGGAGAAGAGGTAGACCAACTTCACCATTACACTTGGGTGTCTGAGATCCAGAGTAAATTCTGAAATAAGCTAGGAAAATTAAAAAGTCACAATCATCTCCATCTTTATGTAGCCCTGATCAAATTGACCTATTTTCACCCTTTTCACTTGCAAAGGAAGAAAAAAAAGATTGATCATGGTTGAAACCTACAATACCTGTTAGTAATTTTTAGATCTTTACTAACACTCAGTCTTTCAAAAAAGCAAAAACCCTATCTCCTGGAAAAATTTCTTTGTTTCAGTTCAAAGTCAACAAGAGCCCTTTTCAGCCAAGTACTAGTCTAGTAAATAAGTATTTGCCTACAGTAAACCCTAGTACTTTAACAATGGAAGCTCAATAACCTCCATTAGATATGATGGATAGGATGATGGCATCTAGGTATGCTCTGTTAGTTCTTGCTCAGCCCTTAAATGCTCTCCCTGGAAGGGATTATCAGAAATATTTACCAAGGTTCAATGGGTAGGGTGAGACAATAGCCGAGGCACACTGGGATGCATTTCTTAGCTATGCAGATAACCAAAACATTGAGGCAAAGGCTGTGTGGATGATAATGTTTGTACAGAGTCTAGATGGAGAGGTTAGAAGGTGGTTCAGGGAACTAATAACCAATTCAATTACTTTGATTGAGAAACTTTAGGATGCCTTCATGAGGCGGTGGGGTGATACCAAAGATCATACATACTATATTACTGAATTTGGATCCCTAAGAAGGAAGAAATATGAAACCATAGCTAACTTTTCTAAGAGGTTTAACAAAATGTATGGTAGAATTCCTGTAGAAATCAATCCCGCTGAAACTTCAGTGAAACTCACCTATGCTAATGCCTTTGATCATGAGTTTTCTTTACATTTGAGAGAAATAAGACCTGTTAGTCTATTAAACATGCAAGAAGCAGCATTAGAATTAGAATCCAATCACTACTACATTTTGATCCAAAATCCGACGGTTTTTTCCGACGGCGCGTGGATTTTTTATTTTAACCGTGCCAAAAATCAGAAAGATTAATTTTTTTTTGAAATAATGGGGATAAGCGTTGCTTAAGCGACGGCGCTAAAATTGCTATCCTCCTAAGTGTCGCTTAAGCGACGGTTTGCCTCCTAAGTGTCGCTTAAGCGACGGCTCTAAAAAGGTAGGCATGAGTCAAAAATTGGAAGAGTTCCTTAAAAATGTTGCATCCATGGTAAGGACAGAGTTATAGGATGCTATTCAATTAAAGTTTGAATAAGAGGTCAAGGAATCCTCTAATCTCATTTGATCCTTCCTACTTGCATGAATCTGTTGGAGTTAGTTGTTGTCAAACTTCACATAAAAATACTAGTAAAATTTTTGTTATACAATAGGTGTTTTGTTATACATGGACTCTAACATGTCTTATATAGGGGAAACTTGTTCAACCTTTAACCTTTTTTTTCCTCTAAAACTACACTATGACATCCGTAAATTCATAATTTTGGGTTGATATTAGAGAAAAATAATTATATTCTAGGGAATTTTGAGTTTTCATTTAATTTACAAAAAAAACTAATGCAAATAACCAAATATCATGTACTATAGCCAAAGTCTATGATGTCTTCAAC
>LPNX010522794.1:109503-125174 GCA_001517045.1 Pseudotsuga menziesii | reverse complement strand
GCGTTTTTTATTGCCTTGATTAGTACTTGAACTACCCAACAAATGTGTTATACTTGATCGGAATGCCAACAACTCTTAGAAATGGACCTCTCAAATGTTTTGGAGTACACCCACAATGTCAATCATAGTAGGTCGTTCTTTAGGGGATTCGTTTACACATTGACATTCGTTTTCTATGTGTAAATGAATCCCCTAAAGAACGACCTACTATGATTGACATTGTGGGTGTACTCCAAAACATTTGAGAGGTCCATTTCTAAGAGTTGTTGGCATTCCGGTCAAGTATAACACATTTGTTGGGTAGTTCAAGTACTAATCAAGGCAATAAAAAACGCATATGCGATATATCGCATGTGCATTTGCTAAATGTTGCATATCGCACTTGCGATATATCGCATATGCATTTTGTAAATGTTAAATATCGCATATGCGATATATCGCATATGTGATATTTAACATTACAACACGCATATGCGATATACATTTCCACGAACCTTAGCCTTGTGTTTGGGCTCGGGTTATTCCGAACGTACCATCAATAACGCATATGCGTTCTTGATTTGCACTTCGGAAGTGCGTTTCTGATTTCCTAAGTGGCACCAAAAAGTGGAACCAGCTTCGTGCGACCGCCATAAAAAAACACATACTTATACGCAAATCAATAGTCCTCATCTCCTTGTAATAGTCATTGTTATGTCCCCGGCACACCCACTCTTATCCCTAAAGAATTGTTCCTTCTTGGCGACATAGATTCTAGTTTAATTGCTTACTGATTAGGCTCATAATTTTACGGGAAGAGCTGTATAATTATTATGCAGTGTTAGGTGTGTGGAATGGTTAGGTGGGTTAATCAGACAGTACTTAATTTACTAGGTAAGCTATGTGCTTGGACTAATAACAGAGACAAAGATAAATCATAACATGTCGACTATGAAGCCAAAAAGCCCAAAAGAAACACCATTCATGGCATCAATTTCCTTCCGAACATAAACTAGAGATGGATCTTTTCTTAATGTTTTAGGTACACAAAAATATCAGAAATCTCAATTAGGTTGAGAGGAGGGGGGTGGTGGAAACATACTCTCTATACCCTTACTAATACACATATTGAGTCACCCTTCTTTTTATTACTGGAGAATAAATCCAGTCCCAGAATGGTTGCCACGTTCCATCCTTCCCAACTACTAGCTTTCGAGCTCTTAAATTATTTAAGAGCAACTGGCTATGCAGTTTACAAACTCTTACTTATGATACACAGATGGGGAACCGAAATAGAGGAGTGGGCACTTATCCTCAAGAACCACTGACCCCTTAGTTATGTCGTTTCTCTTTTTCTCCTTTATATAGTATAGAAATGAATGTTAATCAATAAAATAATTGAATGTTGATTAATAAAATAATGTATTTTATCAAGCATAGACAGAAAAAAATTGTTGATAAAATCCAGATAAATAAATATTGAAATACTGCAAAATTGTTAGTTTACTGTCAAGTTTAATTGCAACTGCATGTGACAATGTCGGGGACATTGCAACCACGTGGCTCTTGTTTATCTTCAACATAGTATATGTATTCTATGTTACATTTACGAATTGATGTGATTCTAATGACCAAATTCAATGGTACTATGTAGGGAAAAATTTGAGGATCTATAATTTTTTAAAGTGTTAAAACCTTGGAAAATCTTACTAACTCTTAAATATCCAAGCATACAATGTTTAGTGGTATTTTTGTAAAAATATTTAAATTTCTAAGGATTTTACATAGTTTCTAGATAATTTTAATAACATTTAGAATAAAATATTTTTGTTTATAGAATTTTGGGAAATAGTTTTAGAAAACCATAGAAATTGAATATCTATTTTTGAAGGAAAAAATATGAAAAAAATAGTTTATAAATAAGATGTTAACATATAAAGTATCCATTTTCAATGTGCATTTATCAAACTTAAAAAGGAATCAAATTTACTATATAATTTTTGTTTATCTTAAATTTCTTAAATGTTAATAATATATATATCAATACACTTATAATTTAATAATTCACACAATTAATATATAAAGCTATATAAATCTAATAACATGTATATTTTATATTATATATATTTTAGTATATTTAATTTAAATCCAGTAATATTATATTTTGTATTTAATAAATTTAATAACACGTGTATTTTATATTTAATATATTTTACTATAGTATATTTAATTTAAATCCAATAATATTATATTTTCTATTTAATATAAGGTATTTAATTTATTCAAAGAAAGAAATCTAATAAATTTTTTTATCTATTACATAATTAATATAATAAAAAAATATTATTTACTTGAATAAAATTTAGCTTGAATAAAGTGAATTGGTAAAAATCATACTTTTTCTTTTGAAAATGGTGTTGAATATACCTCAAGAACATTACACAAATATTGAGAATATGTCATTTGAATCGTGATAAAGCTTCGTATATTGAGAATATGTGATTTGCATCATATTAAAGTATAATAAGATTCATAACTCTTAATGAAATTGAATTTTTTTAATGTTTTATTAGAAATTTAGGAAAATGTTTTGATGGTATATTTGTTAGGGAGGATATTTAGAACAAAGCTATTTAAAATTGCACTTACAACTAGTGTTATATGTATTTGTATAATTAATTTTTAATCACATTAATATAATTTTATGTTTTTTCTCGGATGTGAGTGATCAATCCGAGGACCGGCGACACGTATTGCCTTGGCATCTGCCCTAGACGCGTGGCGTCCATCAATCCCCCGTCTTGTCCATCAACCTTAACTCCACCAAACTCCAGAACATTCAACGTCCTCCGCGCGTGGGAGAAGCTCACCCTATCTCTTCGGCACCTGCAACGTGGGGTGGCAAAGACCTATTTTCCTCTTAGTTTTCATGGCTCTACGGCAAAATTAATTGCGTGCTAGTACCACAACAAGGGGGAAGGCAAATATGAACGCCATGGATTTTCAATTTGGCATTCAGTGTGGTCTCTGCTCAGTTCTGCAATTCGTCGAGCTCTCTGTGCAATTGGTGGTTCTCAAGTTCATTTTCTTCAGTATCACTCAGTCTGTCAAGTTGCGTAAGAAGTGGTACATACGGGTCGCCATGTCGCACCAAAGAGGTACGCCGAGAAAGGCTAGCTTGGGCAGAGGCAAAGGCCAACGTAGCTACAGCCTCCAGGTAGAGGTCAACTACGAACCCCATATCTCTTCTCGTGTTCGCATCCTAGTGGAAGCCTGGGAAAATCGTGTTCTGAACCAAAAGCTAGCAACAGGTCAGGATGGTAGTTAGGTTAACCATTACTGGCTCATGAAAAACATGTTATGCAATTTGATGGAAGATATGCTCACCAATTGGTCCGACGCCCGCGACTCCCTCCTTTCCGTGAAATCCAGAATCGCTGAGATAGATGCTCAACTCACAGCCATGGAAAATTCGTTTTCCTAGAAGGGCACTGCAGGAATTCCACGGCATGGTGGTGGTGTCCGTGATTGGGGTGGTGGTGGCAGTGGAAGTGCAACCGAGGGCTTGGTTCTCGCCAATCGTGGAGGAGGTGGCAGTGGAAGCCCAACCACGTGCACAACAATGACTCCTCCTGCACCGCCCTTCCCCATCCCTTCGATGATTGAGCCTCTCTTCAAGCATCTGAAGGAAATGTCTAGCCAAATGCCTGACCAGCAACAACGTCCAACTCCACTAGTTTAGGAAGCCACTACCAACTCGCCCACTAAGTCGCAGGAAGAACGATCGGCTCGCCCCATCACAGAAGAAGTTCCTCAGGCCTAAAGTTCGTGTTCCCCAGCAGCAGAATGGACCCCTCATCCCTGGTCTTTGTTCCTCTCGTTCCACAAGTTTTTTGTTCCACTGGTTTCTATCAAGCCTAACCACGACTTTCTTCAATTTTGAACTTTGTACCTATGTCTTTTATCTATGTTTGTGTCTGGAAACTATGTCCAGAACTATGTTTATGTCTATGTCTGCTTTAAATTTGAACTCAATGCTTGTAATGATGTCTCAGTCTCAGTCTCTGTAGACAGCCCTCAGTTTCGGCTAGAATGATTTGTAAATTTTGCCTTTGTATTTTAATAAAATTATGCAGCTTACAAAAAAAATATAATTTTATATTTTGATTTGAAGAGGTATATACTAATAATTTATTCATTTCATTGTATTTTGTGATGAGTTTCACATAGTCTATGATTTATGATGTGATCGGTTTAGTATAAAGTATTTCATTTTTGTTGGTCCATATCTTATACGCTAAATAAATGTACATACTTTAGGAAGTGGAAGAGACATAGAGAAATTATTTGTTGTAATTATGGAGTTTTATGAACAATAATTTATTGAGCTAGCTTTGTGTGTCTACATCTATCCAGGTCAACACACAAAGTTAATTGATAAGGCATTAACATTATTGAACTTTGAAATTTCCTAACCATATCATAGCTTTGAATTCTTTGCATTTGCACCACTTAATGTTAGTGCATCGATGACGTCACATCTTTTGCACTTTGATCCATATTCAATTTAATGTGCATCCTACATTGATGATTCCACTATATTATATAATTTTAATACATAAATCAAATATGTACACTCATATTTGAGTATTTATTTCAGAAAAGTATAATTACTTAAATAATCAACTTATTTGATTTTAAACTCTTCTCAAAATTACATTTTAAAAATACTTAATTAATTAAGTTAACATCATAGTAAACACTCCAAATTGTGAAAATCCAAAGCATAATAGATTCCTATTTATTTATCTTTACTTATTAATTTTTATTTCTATCATTATGATTAAAGACTTCCACATGCAAATACCACAACATAATAAACTTTCATGATATATTTACTTATTTTTATTCTTAATTTGTAATATAAATAAAATAAACATACCTTTTATCATTTCAATATTCTCTTTAAATAAAAACCTATTACATCTTTAAAACTTTAACGTTGTTCTTTTTCAGATTGAAAACTACTTACACATCTATTCAAATAGCAAAATGCCATATCCCTAAAACGATTGAATCTATCACAAATAGAAATGTATTATATTCCTAAAAGTTTCCATATTTCATTATTGAAATTTAACTCTTTATCCTAATTATCCTTCTTGAGATAAGGTGAAGTACATGGCACCTCATAATTTCTTTATCCTAATTATCCTTCTTGAGATAAGGTGAAGTACATGGCACCTCATAATTCCTTATCTGGTTTGTCCTTCTTAAAATAAAGAAAGGTACACACCACATCATCATCAGGAATCACTTATGAAGCATTTTTCACAAAAAGGGATTTTCTAGAGTCCCAATGCAATGGAGTTGAATGAAGAAATCCACAATCATGGAAACTCCAATAATTTGTGTACATGGAAGAACCACCGACCAATGATCAAATTTGAAGGGTGTTTGAAGGGTAGGTCTTAATTTCAAATGGAAGGGCAGCGAATTTATTTTGGGAGCCTTGTAAGTAATTATATTTTAATTAACAAGTATAAATTACTTAAATTTTTTATAAAAAAATGTAAAAAAAAAATATTGTTGTTTCAATTTTTTACAATTTTTAATAATTGAGCACCTCTTAATATTTATATGAAAAAATGATATATTTTCAACAAATTAAGTTGTCATATGCATGTCATTAATTTTACACTTCAATAACATAACAACTATTCTATTGTATTTTTTTTAAGTTGGAGCACACTTCATTATAATAATAAAAAACTACTTAGACTATGCCCTAACCATAGTGAGGCATCCAAGTGCAATCCAAGCTTGAGAGATCTAAGAAGGTTAAGGAATGAGCATTTAACAAAAAATAATACACAACTCAGAAAAAATTAAAAAAAATCCTACATGCCAAGCAAGTTAGCAAAGCTATCATAACCGGGATCAGGGCATTAAATTTTTTTGTTAAAGAGTTGTCGTGAAAGAATACATGTATGGGATGGAGGGGAAATGGAATTAAGCCTAAGTCAATTGAATCCCCGCAACTCACTGCATGTCTGATTCTCAACAATCCGCCTTTTAAATTGAACCAAAATACCAAAAGAAGTTTATTAATAGCTAGATTTGAGAAAGTTCTAAGTGTGAATGATTAAGGGCTCAGGGCTCGAAAATTTGTTGTGTTTTGTACCATTCCACGATTCAATGAATTGACAGTCACAGGTAGTAATTTAAGTTATTTAATGAAAATGTAACGTCCCCGACCCTCCGACCGGCAAAGAGGACGCTACTAACACCAAACAAACGGGAAAACAGCCCCATGAACACGAACAGGGATGAATGTTGATATTAAAAAGCTTAACATAATACATACTAAGATGCATATAACATACAAGGATACATAGTTACTTAACATTCAGCGGAAGCAAACATATACATTCCAGCATTCAACATGTTCATCATTTCTCATGAAACAGTAGATATAATTGCAGAGATGGAATAGCCAGGAGTACTTATCTTTTTAATGAAGAACTCGCCCCACAACCAGCTATGTCGCTGCAACGTTCCACCCAACTGTAGGCTAGTGTTCTCATCAATATCTCAGCAACACTGCCACCCCCGAGCTGGGCATGATTCCTCAAGGAACAAGGGTCAATGCAGGCTTACACTTAGCCAAGGTTTGCCAATCAGCCAAACCCACATAGTAGGGTTTTACCAGGTCGTCAAGGAGCTAGGAAAGGCTAAATGCTAAGTTGGTGGCCTCAACACCAGTCTTCTTAAGCATACCCAGCCTCTAATCCCACTCTCAACAGTCCGAAGACCAACTCCTGCATACCGTAGAAAAACAATCCATTCACGGCTCTCTGAAGAAGGAAAAGACAACCGGGTGACAATCCCAAACAAAAGGTGAAACACAGTTTAGGTCCACAAGACAACTCAGGGTTGTTCTTGGCCCTAGCATGGCCAAAACAACTCAACAGCAGCCCAAAACCAGGGTACATCAATAGCCACAAACTCACAATGAAATGATGGCAACATTGCGTAGCCCGCAATTGGAAAGAAGCCAAACTCCCGGCGTGGACAGAGGAAAACTCAGTTAATGAATGTGGAAATCAACAGCGAACCAACATCCATGAGCCCACAGCACACACAATCCCCAATGTAATGGCTGGAGAACTTACATAGGCAGAAAAGGGGAAAGAACAAACTCTCAACCTGTGCACAAGGGGAAAAGACACAGCCCAAGAAAAACATGGAAGAAAACACAGCGGTCTACAGCTCACGATCCACCACGAAGGATGGAAAGCAATACACAGCTCAATAATGCCAAAGGAAAACTGATTCTCTGCGTGAATGGAAGGAACAGCACCACAGACCGACAGATAGCGTGAGAGAGGGAAAATGAACCCCCAAACAAGAAATCGCACCCCTCCTTAACTTGGCTCTACGTGAGGAAGATTAACGGTCCCTCCGTGAGAGTGAACCCCCAAAAGCCCCCAAGAGTGTGCGTAGTGATGGTTCCCTTACCCACATGAAGGTAGGGAGAGGGCTAGTGGAGTAAGCGTGTGGCAAAGACTGACAACCCTGCCACCCTCCACCTCTAGTAATCAATGCCTCAACAACTCAGCAGGTCATTAAAAAGGTGGTTGGATGAGATAAGGGAAGGTGGGAAAAATAGACAGGGTGATGACATTTAGCCCTTTTTTTTCCCCATGACTCAAGGTTCATCATTCCTCCCCCCCCCCCCCCCCCCCCCTATCCTTTGGAATCATGCCCTTTTCATTTTAACGTTGCACTGTCATAGCTGGCTGTAGGTCTATTTTAATTGATGTGGGTATTTACATGATGCCAAACTATAATGTGCCGAATAGCATGATATACCATCGGCAACTATCCCTATTGCTGTAACATACACAACCAAATTGATGGTGGGGATTTTGCCTTTAGCTCTTCACCACGATTAATTACATTATATACATCATGTATCTTTAAATGCAAACGGGGTCTAAACCGGGGTATTACAATCCCCTCCCCCTTGGAATAACATCGTCCTCGGTGTTCCAATACATCTACAATTTGCACATCAAAATTCAAAATTGTGCAGATCTGTCCCACGTTCAATTATTTACTTGAACTTTCAGGACCAAGCCCCTTGGCTTCCACGAGCTTCTCTTGCGGGTTCTCAGCTCTCAGCTTATCCTAAAGCCTAAGAACTTTGTGGCTGTTGCCCTCTTTATGTTCCCTCGTTGGGCAGTCCCGGTGTAAATGATGTCCTCCGCATCCTCACTGGCTGCTTCATCTTTACCTGCTCAATTTCTTTTGAGTCTTCATGCCTGGACCGTTTCTTAACGGGTCACTTGGATGAACGTCCCATCACTGATCCACCTTCCTTTCCTTTGTTGATTGCTCCCAGAAGGATTTTCACCTCCCTTTGCAAACCAATAGAGTCTTGCAAAATCTAGTGGTTCATTTCATTTTGCCATTTCTGTATCTTGAGCATCTCTCAAGGATTTTCTTGGGTCTTGGCAATCATTTGAAGGAGACTTCCAGCCAAGTCCAACAACTTTTGATTTGTTGCCATGATCAATGTGCACCATCAGGTTTCACTTTTCTCACCTGTGAAAGGCACCATTGAAATTCTGTCAGACCAAGCATAATATAGACATTAAAATCAGTCAATTAACTACCCAATTGGCATGATAGTCCAAGTCTCATCAAGGAGACTTTCGTATTTTTCATGCCTCCCTAACAAGCACACGAGCTCATTCATGTCCATTCTTGGGCAGGGAGTTAACCATTCCAGCATTCACAATTTACTTTAAGCAAATACACACATTCCATTTTTAGTCATACATGCATTCAACCATCTTTTGTTTTCACAATGCATAAATATATATACATAATCAAAAGGGGCAAGAGAGAGTAGCAAGAGTTTTTCCCCTCTTTGTTTTGTTCCATCTTGGAACCCACACCATCGTTGTGGCTTTTCATGCTCTCAGCCTCTTTCACTTCACCGCGAATGCTGGACCAATCCCTCTTGGTCATTACACTTAGTGTCTCTGGTCTATTTTAGACTTCTCAACCATGGAGTCTCTCCACATGGTTTGTCTCGGCTGCTAGGACCTCCACAGTCTTATTGGCACCTTTTTCATTACCGCTCATTTCAAGCTTTCCAGGACAGTCACATGTCCACATGCACCCCTAGGATGCTCTCATAGTCCTCGCTCCCAGCAATACCTATATCCAAACATTGAATAGATTCACATGTTTAGTTTATTCTCACCGGTTTTATCTCTAGAACAAGAGCTTAAAACATCATAACCAAATCATATACACATTTACATTCATAAGCAAAATAATCCAATACTTAACTGTATTGTGCGTTTCCTCGTTGGTTCACAGGATCCTGCTTCGCTTTGCAAGCCTTGGGATCGCATATGGGCTTGGATGTTAGGTCAGCACGCAAGCTGCTCCACAACATCAATAATTAATGTCCAGCCAATACGCCTTTACGCTGACTGGGCTTGGAACTTTACCATGACCATTTCCAGGTCCAAGATCTACTATGGATCCCCAGGCATATAAAAACCCAACATACACTTATATCAACAATAATACATACACTTATATCAACAATAATGCACACTTATATCAACAATAACCCTTACTCCACAACCCCTCACAACAACTGTTTGCCTTTTCTCTCTAGGGTGCAACACCCAACTGCATCTACTTAGTCTGTCAACACAAGCAATATAAGCAAACTCATCAGCGTTATTGCTCTAAAACTGTAATCATATTTCATATCATTCACTATCAAGTATTGAGACACCAGGAGCGCGTCCACTCCCTAGGGTGTAGTCAATATTGAAAACCCTTTCATGGCTCGACATCAGAAAAGTGTGCACCCTTTCCCGGTGTTTGTCATGTAGTCCCTATTCATACTCAAGCAATCAGTCATCATGGAAATAAAGTCAAAACATGTTCTGCATATGGAATTTTAATAATTTGACATGCATATTTTTAGCAAGGGTCACAGAACACTTATCCATTTGCCGATGCAGTATTCCTTCGTTAAGGAGGAATGGGGCTCCCTTCTTTGAGTTAACAGTCCCTCGGCTTGCCATCCCAACTCCTTTTCACATTTCATATTCACACATGCCTTACCGACATAATCTATACCATCTCACTCATGTTGCTTACCAAACATGCAGTGCAGATGAGACATTCCAAAAATGCCCAATGGAGTTTCACCCGAAAACCATTTCCAAGATAAGGAAAAACCTTTCCATGGAGTTTGGCTCCTGCAAGCCATCACACATGATCTTCCTACATTGTGTACCCCTGACACATTCATCAAATAGCCAAATAGTCAATCATTATCTGAGAATACAATCCAAATTGATTGTTCCATAACCAAGCAATGACATTAGTAATCAAATTCAATAAGAATTTGCAACTCTGTCCTCTACAGGAATTGATTTGCTTAGCAATGAGGTGATCCTCATTGGTGGGTCTCTTGTAAGTAGCACTACTATGCCCATTATAATTTTATGCTTCTAGCATAATATGAATACCCACTTACAATGCGTCCTCCTAACACAATCTTATGCAAGCCAATAGTAATTAGTAGTTTTCAGCAATTTCTTAAATCTGAAATTCACAATTCAGATTTAACAACCCATTATGCATACCATCTATTTTCATAGCCATGAGACTCTTCTCATAAGGTTTGGCTCTTTCACACAGTAGATTCCGACATTTGTCATGGTCTTACTCTCAGTTCCATGCTCTAAATAATCTACCTGAAACCTGAGCTTCAATCAACCAAACACTTGGTAAGTCTGGATGCATATAACCTTTTCATTGCTGCAACCATTACTGAAGCATTTTCAAAATTTATAAAATTCAGTTGCTTCCAACTGTTAATCACATCAATATTACCAAAACTCATTTACTTCACGCAATCCTTATCATACTAAAATTTGCAAGGTATAGTCACATCATTCATGCAATTAAATTAAATGTTTAGATACTCCTTACTTCATAAGTGTATCATTTGTACCACCTTGCTCTTCCATAGAGCATCTCCGGCAGCCAATCGATCATGACTACCCTCTTCATGCACTTACTATCATGCATCCATAACAGCTCTTGAAATGGTTCCAGAATTATCATCAATTCATCATTTCAGCCATTAGTTATTCATAATATCACATGCACTCATCTCAATGCATTCATGCAATGCATCACAACATTTGCACCTATACTTATGCAATTAGTCACTCACACCCTTCATATGCATCCATTCAATGCATGACTACAAGATTCATAAAATCTTTTTAATGCATATCCATTCAATGCTACCTTGCATTGATTCAGGAATACTATGCATTCAACATACCATGCATGGCCTAACCATGACTACTTCATATAGGATGCATTACTATAATCAAGATCATCAGTACTTATTTTCCTTGGGCTACTAAGATCGATCAATATATACAGGCATGACACCTTTCTAAATGAACATAGTATAACATTCAAATATCCACATGGTATGAGGTCTCTTACCTTTACCACTCCTTGGAATTTGTCATAATTAAACCTTTACCTGCATGGATCCTACTTACACCTTCAACACTACCATTTTAGTCAGCATCTTGCAGAGGATTGCAGAATTTGCTCACCAACTTTTGATTATGGACTGGTTGCCTCATCCCTTCTTCCAGAGGGTTGCTAGTCACATTTGTCAGCATCAGCAACATATTCAGCCAGGTCCATGTTGTCGTTGGTTTTTCCACTAATGCCAACACCAATGCAATAACTATCATTATAAATGTATAATCCTCAATATCCTATGTATGCAAAGCATATCCTCATACATTTCAAGTATAAAAATTAGGAAATGTAGTTATAATCAGCAAGATAGGGTTTAAGGGAACTTCCCTTTTCAAGTCCCACATCCTCGCATGGAACTCCTCTTCCACACGGCAGCTGTTTTGACTTCATGGTCTTGCTACCTCTAGGCATGCAATTCCCAGATTTGTCCATTTGACAGCAGCGGCTGTCATTAGCACTTTTCTACTCCATACTTAGGTTCTAGTGACTTTCCCTTGTTCCCTACTGGATAAGCTTTCCAACACATATCCACATGCTTCATTCTGACCTTGGGTGTGAAAACCACACCACTTCTAAAAATGAAGGTTTTTACCAATTTTAGGCAAAACACACAACTGTATTTTGGTCTGGAATGTTAACTTCAGCCACCTAGGATTTTCTTCTCCTTTTCAGCCTTGAAGCTGCTGAAAGACTACTGAGAATTTCATTGAAAAACCCCTGAAATCTCTGAAAAATCCCACTTGAAAACTCAAAATTTTCCTTTTATTAAATCGGGTCTCTTCCCAACTATCATTCCGATGTTTCGGTAGTCAGAATGACTAATTTCCTCCGCTGCTCATCGGCGGCCATACAAATAACCCTTTCCGCTATTCATCTACGCTTCCAGACTTCATCGGCGATGCCAAAGGCTATCCATCGGCGGTCAAACAGCTACCATTTTTCCTCCGTTTCGGATCCCCATCCATCTAAGCTTCTAAGTCCTTTATCAGCATTGCAAAATCCATCATCGGCAATCGAATCCTCTACCTGTCAGACGGCTAATTCTCTAAGCTTTTGACACTTCGGCGGTCTGATCTTCATCTTTCATCCGACGCTCATCGGCGGTCCAATCAACTAAATTTTTTTGATGTTTCGGGCTGATCCGCCTTTGGCTTTTGACGTATTAGTGGACCGATCCTCTAATTCTCTTCGACGTGTCGGTAGTCCAATCCTCTAAAGTTTTCCGATGTATCAGCGGTCCAATCTTCTAAAGTTTTCCAATGTTTTCTGTACTTAGAAAAATTTTCGGAAATTTTTTTCTTCTTCCTTCCACCTCCACATCGGCTACTCGATCGTTTAAATTTTCCGATGCTTCTAGCTCTTCGAAAAACCTTCTCCCTTCATCCGTCACCACATCGGCTGCTCAATCATCTAACCTTCACCGACATTTTGGCAATCTTTGGGAGATCTCTGTCGAAACTGTGGCTCTGCCCTCAACTAATTTCCGTCGAAACCTTCTCTTCTCTTCCGCCACTGCATCGGCAACCTCATCCTCTAATTATCGGTGATCCCATCTTCTATTTTTCTCCAATACTTGTTGCCGCATCGGCTGCTCAAACAACTAAATTTCGCCGACGGTTTCCATACTTAGAGGAATTTTCGAATTTTTTCCCCTTTCTACTTTCTTCCGCCGACGTATCGACACCCTCAACATCTTTTTTTTTTTTTTTGGCCAGCGTCTGCCACCGCATCAACGATCTGAATGAAAAATTTTTGTCGATGTCTTTAACACTTAAGAGAATTTTTGGCGAAAAATCCTTCTTTTTCCTCAGCACTTTCACCTCTTTCCTGCCGTCGTATCGGCGTTTCCATTACCTAACACTTCGCCGCTCAATCAACTAATTTTCTCCAATCCACTTCACAAATCTTCACCGCTCCAAACAGCTAATTTTCACCGATGTATCGGCTCAGACTTCTTCTAAATTTCACCGATCAAATCGCCTAACTCCTCCGCTGCTTATCGACGCCTCGAACAACTAAGTTTTGTCGACATATCGGCGGCCTTCGACTGATTCCCTCCGCAACTGCGGCTCCGGCTTCCACTGTTTTCTGTCGACGACATCGGAAGTCCTTTCGTCTAAATGTGCAAATGTTTCGGCAGTCTTCATCATCTTTCTTCCACTTCGTCGGCTCAGACTTCCTCTATCTCTCACCGTTGCCGGGGTCTATATCGAAGGGGCTTCCAACTAAGTTCTCTGACGATCCGATGATCTAAACACTTAGAAAAAAATTTCAAAGGATTTCCTCTTTGTCGGTTTATTTCGCACGATGGCATCGGCTCTCAACACCTCTTCATTTCCACCGTTGCGGCTCCCTTCCGGCGAGCCTCCTCTTTCTTCTACTGTCGCCGCTGCATCGAAAGACTTCTCGTGAAGCTTCCCGCCATTGCGGCTCCGTCTCTAGGTTCTGTCTGTTGTGCATCGGATGGACTTCCACCTAGCTTATCTAATGATTTTCAGACTTAGAAAATTTTTGGAATTTTCTCCTGTCATTCACATATTTCTCTTGTTTTCTTCTGGGCAGTAGGCACCCTACCTTTGTTAACTGATTCTTCATGGACCTCTAAGGCCTAATTGCTGCAACATACTCTCTGTCACTACATCTCCATGGCCCATTCAGGCCCATGCTGCAACCTTTGCTTTGATACCACTCTGTAACGTCCTCGACCCTCTGACCGACGAAGAGGATGCTACTAACACCAAACAAACGGGCAAACAACCCCATGAACACGAACATGGATAAATGCTTATATTAAAAAGCTTAACATAATACATACTAAGATGCATATAACATACAAGGATACATAGTTACTGGACATTCAACGAAAGCAAACATATACATTCCAGCATTCAACATGTTCATCATTTCTCATGAAACAGTAGATATAATTGCAGAGATGGAATAGTCAGGGGTACTTATCTTTTTAATGAAGAACTCGCCCTGCAACCAGCTACGTCGCTGCAACGTTCCACCCAACTGTAGGCCAACGTGCTCATCAATCTCTCAGCAACACTGCCACCCCCGAGCTGGGCATGATTCCTCAAGGAATAAGGGTCAATGCAGGCTTACACTTAGCCAAGGTTTTCCAATCAGCCAAACCCACATAGTATGGTTTTACCAGGTCTTCAAGGAGCTAGGAAAGGCTAAATGCTAAGCTAGTGGCCTCAACACCAGTCTTCTCAAGCATACCCAGCCTCTAATCCCACTCTCAACAGTCCGAAGACCAACCCCTGCATACCACAGCAAAACAATCCATTCACAGCTCTCTGAAGAAGGTAAAGACAACCAGGTGACAATCCCAAACAAAAGGTGAAACATAGTTCAGGTCCACAAGACATCTCAGGGTTGTTCTTGGCCCTAGCGTGGCCAAAACAACTCAACAACAACCCAAAACCAGGGTACATCAACAGCCACAAACTCACAATGAAATGATGGCAACATTACGCAGTCCGCAATTGGGAAAGAAGCCAAACTCCCAGCGTGGACAAAGGAAAACTCAGTTAACGAATGTGGAAATCAACAGCCAACCAACATCCACGAGCCCACAACACACACAATCCCCAATGTAATGGCTGGAGAACTTACATAGGCAGAAAAGGGGGAAGAACAAACTCTCAACCTATGCACAAGGGCAAAAGACACAGCCCAGGCAAAACATGGAAGAAAACACAACAGTCTACAGCTCACGATCCACCACGAAGGATGGAAAGCAATACACAGTTCAATAATGCCAAAGGAAAACCGGTTCTCTGTGTGAATGGAAGGAACACCAACACAGACCGACAAATAGCATGAGAGAGGGAAAACGAACCCCCAAACAAGAAATTGCACCCCTCCTTAACTCAGCTCTGCGTGAGGAAGATTAACCAACCCCCTGCTGCACATCCCTCCGTGAGAGTGAACCCCCAAAAGCCCCCAAGTGTGTGCGTAGTGATGGTTCCCTTACCCACGTGAAGGTGGGGAGAGGACTAGTGGAGTGAGCGTGTGGCAAAGACTGACAGTCCTGCCACCCTCCACTTCTAGTAATCAATGCCTCA
>LPNX010522794.1:6086-109266 GCA_001517045.1 Pseudotsuga menziesii | reverse complement strand
CGATATACCATCGGCAACTATCCCTATTGCCGTAACATACACAACCAAATCGATGGTGGGGCTTTTGCCTTTAGCTCCTCACCACGATTAATTACATTAAATACATCATGTATCTTTAAATGCAAACAAGGTCAAAATCGGGGTATTACAGAAAACATCTAATGCATATACCTCTATGTCGAAACAGTTTTCCATGCCGATGTAGGCCACTACCCTCTTTATTTTCTTACCAAAAGGCATGATAATGAGGAAGAAGACCTAAAATTATGGACTTCACCTTTAAAGAATGCCTTGCAATCACATTTGTAAGGAGTGATAAGAAGATCACAACAATCCAACGTGCCAAATGTTAGTTGATAGTGTTAATTAAAGACTTATATGGTAAATTTAAGATAAGACTTACTTATACTTGTCTCTTACTCTTTGCATCTTGACACATTTAATATTTTATGGTTGCCTCTATGCCTTGACCCAATTTATATTATAAGGTGAGGATGTGTATGCATAATAATCCGTAGTTATGACCATGAGATGAGGATTATAAGGGAAGAGGATGTAAATACAAGTTATTTTTATATGTATTTTGGTGGCGCCAAGGACAAATGTTGTGAGAAACTACAATATTTGGAAGGACAAAGGGATATTACATCACGATCATGCCACCCATCAAATTGAAGAGTATTCTTGAGCCAACAATAGTTTTTTTAATTTTAGTAATAACCATTGTTTCTCCATATCGGGTGCTCTATGACACTTCTCTATAGCAATGCATAAATCGACCTCTGCATAGTTTGTGATCCTAGCTACATGTCATTATTTGTATTTGCATGACATCGAGTGTTGTTTATATTTGTCATGAGTCCATGATATTCATGCAAGAAATGAAGTCTTATAGAGGAGGACTCATCAAACCGACCTTTTGAATTTCATTTTGACAAAAAAAGAGTGGACATTGGTAGCGAGGTTCACATAGGTAGTAGGCACAAATTGTTGAGCTCGTTTTAGGCCTAGTAGTAGACTAGTAGTTCTTTTTTGTTATAGTCGTAATTGTTGGCACATTGTCGCACTTTAGATTGCAGCCCCAAGTGACTCAAGAATCAGAGGCACATCTCGATGGCTAGTGTCTCATAGTCATCAGTGATTACTGGTCATCTTGCACAACTAAGCAGTGAGTGCATGGCATTAGTGAGTGAGTGATTATAATTTATCATATTTCCAATATTTTGAATGATGAGTTGAACTTTATAGCATAGAAATTTTAACATCTTGAGAAATTTATATAGATGGGTAATTTCAAATGTTTCTCTTCTCTTGAAATGTCGATATAAATTATGCCCTTCTTAATTAGAAAAGTAAAATTCAGATTTTAATTTTTTTTAAAGACAATTTTAACTTTATACTTATGGGATAGGAAGAGATAAAAAAGTTCAATTTTGAACGCTGCCACCGACCTTTTGCAAATAGATTGGACTTTTCACATAAAACCGATCCAAAAACTTTTCCCGATAGATCAAAATTGAAAGTTCTAAGAAGTACCCGACTACCCACTTTCATTGTTACTAAAAATAATTATATGTATTCAATCTACTTATTAGTCCCTGCCCGCAAGGGTTGCAGGGACTCTATGAATCGGTTTGCCGTCATTTTTATTAATTTGGCACAGAAACCAAAACATGTTATTAACATTTATCCTAAGTTTTTTTATGCAATGTTTATTTGACCCAGAAATCAAGACAGATTATTAACATTTATAATAAGTTTTCTAGGTGCAATGTTTATTTGACCAATAAGAAATTTTGAGGCCTTATTTGGCCTCATTTCTAGGCCATTTTGTTTTTTTGTGAGTTTTAAGTTAGTTTAAAATAATCCTTACCACATCGATATATTTTGAAAAACAACTACTCTCTTAATGCTATGGCTGGCCTAGCATTAATCTAAGACATTTGATGTTTCAAATTCGTATTCTTATGTTGTTCTTTTGATATTGGAATTTTTTATGTAGTCTCAGTTCTATGCATGTGAAGTGTACGTGCCATTGCCCATGACTGCCACTTTTCTCAGTGCTTCCATAGCTGCCACATAGATGCCACTTATTCTTGCTGCCATAGCTGCCATGCATTCTTGCTTCTGCCACCGCTTCTTCATGTTCTCAAACCTATATGTCTACAACATTGCTTTCACTTTCTTCATGTTCTCAAACCTAAATGTCTACAACATTGCTTTCACTTATGAAGATGATATGTACTCTCAGGGTCTGAGGTACTCATTTTCCTGAGAGTAATGACATGTCCTCAAACCTATACGTCTACAAGAGTAATAAAAACTGGAGGATGCACTCGAGCTTCAAAATATAGTACCATACTTACCTGCATGTGATCGACAAAATGCTTCTTCAACAAAGCGAGTTGCAATTCAAGCTAAGGTGAACTATGCTTACTGGACTCCCGGTCCTCCAATCTGACAATTAATTGCTGCAAGATCAACAATGAAACTGATAATTCATCTTTAGTGGGAGGACTTAAATGTTACGGGCATGGAAAACTTCTGCTGATTTAGCACTCATGATCAAGTAAGTTATAACTAAATCACTCTCAATAACTCATTGAATCTATTTGAATCTATTTTTTATGAGTATTACTTACTATAAAATACTTACAGATTGAAATTGCTGCATCTAGTGCTTGATGTAGGTCGTAAAGGCCTTGCCATTGAATGCCAGGTGATCTACTTTCGTGCTATGGGCGCAAACACTGCCAAGACTTTACCCTTTTCCACCGGGAGAAGCTGCAGTCCAAGTGGTGCTCCCAGGTTGAACATCGGAAATGCTTTCAAGGAGTATCCATAGTTTAAAGGAATATTATTATCATAGGATTCTAGTATAGCCTCATGAATTCATTAATAAAGAACTGAAACCAGTTAAGTCTCCATCTCGATGAGCACGCCTTCAGCGTCCTTCCTAGCCTCAATAGGGCTCAATTTACTTTGGAAATCCTGAGAGGCCTAGCTATTTTATTTTTCATAATAGACTTAGTCTGAACAACCCACCCGTGTCTATAACCACTATTGCTGCTTCAAATGTAACTGTGTTTGCTAGTTCTGCCACTAAATCTGCTACCTTTCCTCTGCATACAACGAAGTTTATTGAACCATCAATCAAAAGCTTCAAAGTAGGAAGTGGTAGCTTTCCTCTACTATATCAATCAGTTAGGAACGTTTCTGCAAGAGCAAAGCTTTGAAGTAGAAAGCAGTGGAAGCGTCCAAATGGAAAACTGTCCAGCTAGATCAGAAATATCATCAGCCTGTCCCAACAGCTTCAAAATCAGGGCAGCCAAAATGTAAATTGGAGTCAAGAACAATGCAGTTACAGTCAAAATGATTCAGGATCGTTGCATGAAAACTCCTAGCATGTGAATCTGGCCTGCTCCAAACGCTTGGCCACAAAGCGTCTCCAACGCACTCCCCATTCCAAGCTACAAAAGTGGAAAGCAAATACCCCATGTTCAGAGACATTACAAATTGAAGCAAAGCTTTAAGCAGTTTCGGCTTCAAAGTCACAGTATTTCAAACATTATCCGTTCCTTTGGTGACTCAAGTGTTTTTATAATGAAAAGTCATAAATTTAATCGATTTTAAACCATGGCTGGTAAGCCTCTGCTTTAAAAAAAAATGAAATGAAAATTCATAAGAAAATTAAAAGTTCATGTCATGTTATTTATTCATTTTGATATATGGATTCAATACCTATGTAGCTGTGAATAAACATGTGTTGTTTTCTCTAGATTGAGCTAAATCAAAAGTCCATTACTACTTTATTAATCTTTATTAAAGTCCAGGAAGTGGTAGCTTCTTGGCCTGGAACTACAAACTATACTACTGTGTATTCATTGATCAAAGTGATTTCACTTGTTCCTGATGCTTTGGTATAAGTTCTTACATTGGATAAGATGGCTTGTGTATACCTTTGTTCGTATACTTTGACAGCAATAGCACCACCATAGAAACTAGCATGCTGTCATACTTCTGGGTCAGGTCCATTTATTCTTCCACGAACTCCTCTTTCATTGACCCCTGTGAATCTTTGGGTGGTGGTACCTTTACTATGTGCCTCAGTAACCCCATGATTGCATTCACCACCTCATTGTTGATGGGGATTTTTCTGTTTAGCCAAATCCCCCTTGTATGCCTCTGTGATAGAAGCAACGACATACACTTCTTAACTACAAGAAAATTTCCAAAGCAAGAGCATGGGAATTAAGTCTACGATTACGCTTATGTTATATCTCCCTCTTCTGCTGATAGTTGTTATGGAATTGGCTCAACAACTGCTTTTGCTTTTGCAATGCAAACTACTCCATCTAAATCTACTGTTGTGGCTTTTATCCTGCTTTTGGAACTGCATATGAATTTGGTACAGGATTTGGAGGTGAATACGATCAATACGGTCCACAAAGGGAAAAGCATGTCTCCGGGAGCATTCTATCTTTTGTAGATGTATGAAACACCCATGCCTTACCATCTAACAAAGCCACCCATGCCGCATTATGAATCATTTAGTTAATGTACTTGCAGAAAAAACAATGACATAGATTTTAGAAATGTATCTGATATGTGCACAGTGCCATAGATGGAGAAGCGATAAAGGGAAACCTCCCTCCATACCTCGGTCTCTAGCAATTTGGGGCCCTCGAATCCCTTATAGTCATATAGTGAATAATAAAGTATAATAAGAGAGCATATTATTAGGGGGAACTTTTACCCATTATTTTCAGAGGACAATCTTCAGCCGTACTGGATCAACTCCAACTGTTTACGCGTCTGCATTTTATTTATATAAAATGCAATTGCTTTTTCATCGACTAGATAAATTGGTTAACGCTCCCCCTCACATGCAACAATATGCTACACCCCCTCAATCAACCGACAACCTCTTCTGCTTGTTGCAGAGAGAACGTCTAAATTGGGTTGCGTTGCAGTGTTTGCTTCATAGCAGTTGCTTGCACGTCACAATGCATGGCAATGCCCACTTGTCATATTAGCCTTAAATCTAGCTCCAGATGGTTTCAGCAGGGTTTTGTGTGTTATATTACACCATTAAGCTGTCTTTTTGTACTGCTCCGGCTATGTTCCACCTTTATATTAACATTATTATTTCTAGTAAGAGTCAACATCTATCGAACCTCAAGTTAGACCATGTCTTTTGCTCGGGCAATTGGATCAAAGTAAACCGTCCTCGCTATTAGTGCTTCTTTCACTTGATAAATTGCTTATTCGAATGGAACCCTTCACTCCTTGTGTATCCCAAAGTAATCTAAGCAGTTGTCATGTCGATTTTCTCAAAAGTATGAAGAGATTCGGTTCTTCTATCAGCAATACTTTTAAGGAAATACAATTATTAGGTTCTTCTATCAGCAATACTTTTAAGGAAATACAAGTATTAGAGGACACCAAAGAGACTAAATCCCAATTACAATATCATATCAAGGATTGTGAAACATAAATTGATAAATTGAATCAACAAATCCATGCGTTGAATAAGGATCTTGCATCTGAGCGGAAACAACATCGAGATTTGGCAGCACTCCACCTTCAACTTCATACGGATCTACAAAATTTAGTTCCCATATCCAATATTTATCAAATTCATGATATTATTTATGGATTTTATTTTGAAATCCTTCTAACATTCAGAATCTGTTTTCAAAGATTAAGGGATAATAAATCTCTCATGGAGACCAGTGAAGCACACGATGAACACGATAATGTTTTAAATGAATGAAAATATAATTTTTTCTCCTTTCAGATATGTACACCTTCCTTACCTTTCAAATTGATATTCTCTTCTTCTACGACTGCAATCTACTCATTGTCATGGCCAAATTGTACCGCACTTCACCTTTTCCCTACCAATTACATCCACTGATGGCGCAATGGAACCAGATTTCTCTATAATGACAACAGAACAAAGATAAGCCCAAAGTATAAGAGAATGAATAATCTGTTCAATTAGAAAAAAACAAAAATGTTCTTTGAAAAAACATAGAAAGATAACACTTCCTCACCGTTCTTGATACTGACACTTTCAATACCATAAAAGGGTTAGAACTACAGTGAATAACGTACAGTGAATAACGTACAGTTAAATCATGAATAAACTCGGGTGATAGCAGTAAAAACCCGATTCAAGGGCTTACACTTTTAACACTTGTATCTGTGGGAGAAATAGATCCAAAATTACAAAGCTACCCTCTCGATTTATTTGGAATTCACATTTTACCAACACAATAAACCATAGTTGAAATCCATGGTTGAGTGCTAGATCGGCTTGAAACATTGGTGCTAAAAGTGGTTTCTTTCTTGGTGAGCTGACGCATGGCCTCTAAGTGGCACATAGATGGGGTTCCATTGCATTATCATTGGCCTTTGTGCTCTCTCATATATTCAATTGATCTACATAGTTCATCCTCTAGGTAGCATTTTGAAACAATAAATAATGTAACTCATCTTTCCTTTATCGCTTTCTCTACCTTCACTGCTAGGTAAACTTTGAATCAATTGGTTCCCAGTACTGGTCCACAGTATTTTGACTATTAACGTTTTAAGCTCACCTTTCTGACAACTTGGCAGGGACTTGCTGCTTTGCAGCCTCCCTTGTTGAAGATAAAAATTGGTCAATAAAAAATGAGCTAATGATTTCATAAAATAAAAAACATTATAAAACGAACATTTAAAAGGAGAAAGTTAATTAAAATTTTATTTGAAAAGGAGTTAGAAAAGATAAACATGATAGTGCTATTTGAAAAAAAAAAACTGTTCAGAAAATATTAAAATATGTCTTTAATTTATTTTATTTATTTATAATATTGGTTTATTTTATTATTAAATTAAAAAATAATTTTCTATTTTTGTATTAAAATGAAAATATAATAATATTATGTAAATATATGAGTCATTTCTACTATAAGATGTTAAATTGTAAATTGTTTTATATATGAAATTAAGATTTATATGTTATTTTAAATAAAATTATTGTTGCAATTTTAGTAATTATATATTATTTTTTTTACAAATATGATATAGGTTGAAATTACTTGGTTAAGAATTCATTTTTTTTGGACGTAAAGAAATAAGGTAATGACTTAAGATTTAGAGGCCTTTTGCAAGAGTAGAAATATGCCTCTTATGAATCATCAACCTTATTATTTTATGTGATCAAGTTTTATTTACACACAATGCTTGAGATTGTATCAATAAACGCTAAATTGGAAATCTTAAGTTTGTAGGCCTTTTCCTATTTCATGTGTGTGTTTGTGTGTGAAGAACATATAAAATTCATTGAGGGTCATTAGGTCGAATGGTTGGGAAGTTTCACACTATGCCCACTTGTGTACAAATCTCCAATGACACATGTAGTATGTTGTGTCTTGATCGAAAGGGTGGGAACCCTCTAGGTAGGTGTCTTGACTCTAGTTTGAGACCCAAGTTACTACTAAGTGTGTCTTGTAGTTTCTTGCACCTAGTCTAGGGTTTATAATGGCAACCAAACAAATTTAAACATGGATCTTGCCTAGATAACTTTGACCAATAACGGATTTCCTTTTAAACACACACACACACACACCAAAAAAACTAACTTAAATCGTTAATTTCCTACTTTATTATTTTGTGAACATATATAATGTCTTATAGATAATGTAGTCCATGTTATCATGACTAACTAATATTGTAAAAACCAAGTTTAATCATTTGCATTTGCATTTATTCCCTTTGGAATGGTTCACTTTTATTTCATTTTGAAAGGACCATTGATTCCCTTTGGAATCATTTCCTAGAACTCATATCTAGAACTTCACACATCCAAAAATTTAAACATTGTAACATTTTTGTTTCATCAGAAGAACAAAAAAGTGCAATTTATTTATATAATAAACAAGCCACATAAGTTCATAGGCTTGTAGAGCCATTCTCTACAATAGGTTACAAAACATGCCACTTGTGTGTAGATTACTCGCTTTAAAGCACAAATATAAAAGGTACCGGGTTGCTCAAGTCATGGATTCAATCATGATGCCTCATATAATCACTACACAGAGAAAAACATAAAGTCCAGAGTATACACCTCTCATGGATTATATTGTGTAGTAACAAGTATAGCTATTAAAAAAAAACAAAAAAAGCATGTAACCTGTACGGGAGGAAAAATCCCCAAGATCAATTCTTGAGCTTTTTGGATATCATCCAAAATGGGAACTTGGGTCTAACTCTTCCAAAATCCATTGTTCGACTCCCACCTATGCCAAATACCATCACCAACTTGTAAGTTGTTTTTAGATAACTAATCTGCTAGCATATTCCTTTATTTGTAGACATGTTGAAAGGAATAGACCACTTGGAAAAGGTTGGTGATGCGGATAATATCCTCATATAAGGGCCTTAGTTGAATATTCTTTGGTGGCTTTTTTAACTCATCCAATGTACCACTAATTTTGAATCCTTGAAATCATGTAGTTTCTGTACCCAATAAGAAATAACATATAGCAAAGTTAGCTTTAAAGCCAATAATTCAAAACTATTGTTTGTACTCATCCCAAGGCTAGTAGATAATTTTAGCCAGTATGTGTCTAAGATGTATAAATACCCCTAGTGCCTCACCATAGCTTGATTTCCTTGTGATGCACCATCAAAATATTCCCATCCACGTGATCTATCAATCTGCCCCTCAACTATCCTCCTCTCTTTCCTAAAATAATCAAGTTGAGGAAAGTAGCTAAAGTAGCTAATTATAGGCAATCCTTTTGCAACATACACCAAAGGAGCTATGAGTACATCCTCAAAAGTGGCTTTGTTCCTAGCTAACTAGGTTTCCCATATAAAGATGATAGGTAGGGTCATAAATTCCTTTGCAACTTGATTATTGATCCAAGTCTGGAGAGCAACATCTAAATATATGCCATCCCAAATTAACTGAAAACCTTTGACTAATGTGGCATATTCTCACATCTTCAACATGTAGGGGAAGGATATAAATAAATATGAGATAGATACATTGTTCCCCTTACATAAGGGGCATATTCTTGGACCCACCTTAAACATTCTAGTTAATTGATCCAAACTGGAACTTCATGTTAGAGCTAACCACAAGAACAAATTAGACTTCAAAGTGAAAATGAATTTCCAGATAATATGTGACCACCAAGGAGGATTAGGGAGCTATTCCTCCTCCCTTATAACTATATATCCCATACTGGGGGAATAAGAGGCTCCCACAATATTCCTAGAACATAACAGCCCATCCTCTCCATCCCCAATCCTGATAAGATGGTCCTTTAAATCCTTCACAAAACCATTCCAAATATATTTTTGTATGCCTAAGAAACCTGAAACTTCAGTTTAAATCAAATCCTATCTCAAGGGAAAGTATTAGCATTATCTACGACCCAACACACCAAAGTAATACCCTATTCACTTAAATCCTCCACCATTTCATTAGGCAACCTATGCACTCATGTACTGCCAACCCATGGGTCCTAACCAATTCTCTCCCTTCTCCCATTTCCAACTCACCAAACCAACCAGTCACCAACTACATCAAAATCCATAATGAGTGTCTATCACATGATCATGAACTAGTCCTCAATGGATATGGATAAATATACTTTTATACTAGCAATTTAACCCATAATTCTTTTCCTTTAAGGATCCTCCGAACCCCCTTAGCTACAAGGGTCTTTGCAAAGATGTAGCAACCTCCTAGGTTTCTAGGAATTATAATATATAGAATTTGGGTTTCCTTCTATCTTTCAAGTTATCTATATCTCGTTTTATTTTGTATATTGATTCCAAAGCTACTTATTGTAAATTTTTTATGTATTACACATTGTTACTAGTAAGTATATCGCAGCTATAATGAGGCAACAATTAACTACTTAAATATACATGATAATTCTGAGAATTTAAAACCTTATTTTTGCAACAGTTCATGTAAGTTAACAACATTTCATATTGAAATAGAAATAATTCAAGCTATTAATAACATAATAAAACAAGGAAAATACCTTTGTGAAACTTGATGAACCAACAAGGAAATACATTTTACCCACTGGTAGTGCCTCTCCTCCTTTTCCAATTTCCCAAGCATGTAAACATGGTTTTCGTACCATCCAACTAGGGGCTTATCCAACTCCCTAGCCCCATGAAGTCATCCAAATGGCCTCCTATCCCTCTATGTTCAAGACTCCCAAAGAACTAAACATCGATGCCCAGCAAGCTATGTTCTTCCGAGAGTTCTAAAACTCCTCCAACATTTCTAATCTTCTTCCATCAACCCCAAATTTTCCAAAGAACCCCCCACTTCTCCTACCTCCCTTCTCTACTTATCCCCAAAACATCAAAATCTCCACCACCTCATTTAAATTAAAATAATATCAAAATAATCAATAAATTATATTCTTTTACCAAAATAACAATTTCAATTCAAAGTTTAATAATGATATCGTAGATTCTTTAAATGCATTTAACAAAGTCCTACATGTAGAATTGAATTTGAATTAAATAATGGTATCAATTAAATGCAATTAATACAGTCATATTCATGAAATTAAATGATGACTTTCTAGCTGCAAAGTGTCTCCTTTCACACGATTTCTTTAAACGCAATACGACGGTCCTAAATGCATAGTGTCTCATTTTTTGTGCATTTTGTGTATGTACATATATATGTGTACACATATATATGTACACACACACACACACACACACACACACACAATACCTCAATAAGGTATTTTAATAATATTCACGTGCACATTTTAATATTGCATCATACATGCATATGTTATAAATACAACATTTCAATGACTTATGGAATATATCTAACTCTTAAATATGTTGAATCAATAAACCAATATTATAATATATACACAACTACAATGACATTAATAACCTACACAATATATTTGACTCTTAAATGTAATTAATCAAACAACAAATCATAATAATGTACTCATGAGTTGGCATATACGTGTCCATCACACACATCTTAATAGTGGGTACTAATAATCACTTTTAATGCCCTTAATGCATCATTATTATGTACTTGAAAACAACATATAATGAAACAACTTAATCAATGCATCATTCATCATTCATACTCTTTTATACAAGAGTGATAAAAAAAAATAGGTAAACATAATGAAGCAATCAAACATATAATCATAATGGTTTATAAAAATGTACAACACCATCCAATCCATCGTTGGTCCCATCCATCTTCATAAGTACTCAAAACAACCTAATCACCACTACTTCTATCACCTAACCTCACCATCTCATCCTCTATTGCAATATATTATGGTGTCGGTTGCACCAACCTAACCACATATAAGACCTGTAAGTAAAAGTGTCGACTACATCAACAAAAATTCCCCAGCATGAACCCACTAGTCATCATCACACATCTAGGGGATCATGCTCAGGACATCCCTCCCACGACTCCGGCTTTCGGGGGATAAACAGTGAGAAATGCCTCCGACCTAATAGTATTAGGGTCAATTCCCTACACCAATTATATTGTGCCATCATACACCAACTATATTGTGCCATCATTGTTCTAAGGGGTCTCCGCGTCATCACATAACAAGCACTTTGGGAAAGCTACAATTCTTGTCAAAACTCACACTTGCCCACAAGTCATAGAATATTTGAATTCACCATTCAATCACATGAAAATGGATATCACAAATCATATCAGTGTAATTACAACATATAATACAAAACTATCTCATAGTTGATCCATTTGTAAGTCAGCTCAAATAACCACATACATTTTTAATGCATACATATATCTAAGTATTTCAAGTGATAAGACATTTTAGATATTGGAATAACCATGTATGTTCTTTCACATCACATCATCTTTGTTCTGTATTCAATATATAGTTTTAAAATAGTATTGAGGTACCTCCTTCCACATCCGATATGCATAATCAATTGACATACGTAATCATCACTATTACTAAAATAAAATGATAATTTCCATTTATTATTCCTACATAATAAGGTCCATATATTCACATAACAACAATATTAATCAATTTAGATAAGTCCAACAATTAATAACAAACAAATAAAAGTTCTATGTTAATTACCTTTAGGGTTTAATTACTAACTATCAAATATGGCACATTACAAAACAAAGTTAGTGCTTTAGACCCCAACCTCCAATTTCCTTTGGATGTGATAGTTTTTTCCATGAAACCCAGTGGAAAAACCTCTCATTTACATCACCTTTCCAGAGAAAGTTATAAGACAACTTTCTGATATGTTCCAAAATTTCCTCGTGGACAAAAGATGGAATCCAGTACACTAGGATTTCTTCGAGGAAATATTTCATCATAACCAAGCGTCCCCCTCTTGAAATCCACTTATTACACAAAAGGCACAATCTCTTTTCTATTTTTCCAATCATCTAGGACCAACCTCTTTTTTAGTAATCGTTGCCTTTTAAAATGAAACCCAAGTATTTTAATCCATTTGAACATCCACACAGACAAATCAAACTATTCTAAAATCTAATCCGTAGCTATGAGATCCATATTCGTAAAGGAGATTAAATATTTATGAACATTAAGGACCATCCCGTAGCATCAACTAACAAAATAAGAATATCTTTAAGATTTTCAATATCTCTCCTAGAACCATCAGAAAATATCATTATATCATCCACAAAAAGTAATTGTATGGAAAAATTACCACCTATCTTCAAACCTCGAAAATATCCTTGGGACATTGCATGGTTGATGATCTTGATAAGACCCTCCACCATTAGTAACAAAATATAAAGGGCAAGGGGGCATCCTTTCCTTAGTCCCCTCGCAGGTATAAAAAGGGGGAACGCAAATCCATTAATCAAAATAGCAAAAGATATTGATTTCACACAACATAACACCTAGTTTACAAACAAGAAAGGAAAACCCACTTGCAAGAGTATCAGTCTTAAGTACATACAATTCACTTGGTTGTATGCTTTGGATAGTTCAACTTTGAAGATGAGTGTTGGGAGATGCCTCATCTTTGCAGTAAGAATAACCTCTTGTATAAATCTAATGGAATCTGTTATAGATGATTTTACCACACATGGTTGATCACACTTTTATGGCCTTCACTATCCCTCTGCAAACTCTTTGGACCCCATGGGATATTTTTGTACCTTTGATGTTTCCAAGATCATCCCTAAAAACACTCATTATTTGCTGTACGCGAATTTTAATCCCTTTCTCACGTATATATGCAGATATTACCCCTAAACCCGCATACATCGGGATGTGTGCAAAAGGGAAAATGTTTTTGGATTTTTCCTTGATGTGGATCCAAGTCACTTGTCTTTTGGCCTTCCATATGCCTCGAGATCACTCATATTTGGCCTTCCATTACCCCATTGAAGCAATATATAACGAACCCTTTGGATACATTGAGGAGGAGGAATTGAAGAGCAAGAAAACTATAGTCCATTGTTTCCGTAGCTTGCTTATACTTGAGTCTGCATCCCTTTGTCCCTTGGAGCACTTTGTGTCCTTCCCAAGCTTGCCTTTGCTTGTGAGCTTGCTATAGAGAGATGGAGGATTGAGGTCATGGAGGCTCAGGTGGAGGACTCAGTTTCTCAGGTTCGCAGACGTGCCGACAGAGGTTGTCACTTATGTAATATCTGATTTACTTAATAGAAATATCTTTTCCTATCCAATGATGTGCATTTAAATGAATATTTAATCCATGGATGTGTTTAATTGCTTATGTATCATTGATTATATATGCTAGAATAAGGTAATTGCCGGAATAAGGTATGTTTCGAGATCCTTTAGTGTTAGATGTTGTATTTATCTTGCATATGGGGAAGCAATTGATTTTTGTGGTTTCCCTGTCTGTTGCGGTACACCCCAAGCCATAGGAAGTTTTCTCCGTAACAGAATTGGCGACCATACTGGGGAGGTTCCTAGTTGTTTTTATTTGGTGGTTTTCGGCATTCAATGTGCTTTTATTGCTCTAATTTTCCTGTTTCTGTGTCGAATATGGGGGCATGATCACCCAGTAGTATCTTGGAGAAGTAAATTTTGTCTCAATTTGTCCATTTACCTTATTTTTCTATCTTGTTCTTCCTGGTTTTTCTTTCACAGTTGCATATACATGTGGGTTTTCCTAGAAAAATCGTATATGCACGCAGGTTTACTGAGATCAGTCGCGTATGCCCTGATTTTTTGCTTTTTGGGGAAGATTAAGTGTTGCTAGGTGAGTTTGGGTGATTGTTGAGTCTTCTTTGATTCTTCAGGAGTCTATATCTCCCCTATGTTTCTAACCAGAGACTCTTTTTTAGTTAATTTTTGAAAAATGTTCTTGTCATTTCATTTTCTATTTTTTGTTTTGGGATTAGTGGATTAGGTCTCTTTTACATGTTCTTGTTAATTGGTGCTTTACTTGGCCACTATTTGTGAGTGCTTGCAGAGTCTGAGGGTTGTAGAATCATACTTTTGCTTTTTATCTCATTTAATTCAAAAATACAAAAACATTTTGCTTTTTTGCATTGTTATGCATTGTTTGCATTTTGCATTTAGCATGGTACTTGCATTAGGTTTGCTTGGTGAATATTAGTCAAATTTTCATATAGGAAATGATTGCATATACATTTAAAGGAAAAACCTTGCACTTCCTGTAGTAGCATACCCTATTTTTCATCTGACACAGTGCATTTGCATTGATTGTTAGGTGTGCATTTTACTTCTTGTTGTGTCATAACATCATTAAGTGCATGTCCATTTACCATTTGAGTAATAAAGCCAATTAAAATCAACACATAATAAAATTTATTATACTCTTTTTCCTTTTTAGGGTGCACCAACAACATTAGGTTTTAGGGTCTTGGAATAGTTCATTGTGAGTCAATTCTCCAAGACCACTAAACAAAAAAATTAGGTGTCTGTTCAGGTGAGAGTGTGAAATCCTTTATATAATTAGTGTTCTCAGGATCCTCCTCTTATAAGGGAGTTAAGCACGAGGCAGTGTGAGTGGTTATGATTGGGATGACCCCTGGTTGTAATTGAGTATCACTGAAGATATTTCCAAGATTATATTCATATCTGGGGGCTCTTTCGAGAGTTTCAGGATTTGCTACCATGCCCATATGGTCAATCCCGCCTGAGCATTGATTATATTGAGGTGACCTTAGTTGCCTTACCTAGGTTATCGAGGGGGTATTTGCAGAGGTTATTATACAGGTGCCATGGCTAGGTAGGGGTCAGAACGCACAGTCGCTATATGTGTTGAAGCTGAGGGCCACTATAATTGGTTTCAAACCTCCGCTTGTTTTGTATGGTAGTCTCAAGCCTCTCCTAGGCGAGACATACCTACTTCATTCCGGAGCTCACATATCCTACCCTTGTTTGCTTGCGATTTGGCTTTACATTTTATAGGTGTATGTTCTATGCACACTAGTTTTCCTAGGGTTTGCGTAATTAGATCAAGTCTTTTTATTTTTTTAGTCATTGTGGATTCGGGTGCGGCACCCCACCTTTCTCGTCATTTAGCAAGACTTTCACCTTCCACGTCTCCTCCTCCTTTGGGAGAGAGAACCAGACAGCCTGGGCAGACTACTTCTCACTTTGATTCACACACCATGGGAGATCATGAGGATGAGATTCCAAATATGTCTTCTCCACCTCATGAGGTTGTGGAGGAAGATCCTATTAGCACATATGATGCTTCACATGAACAACCTTCACGATCTGGTTATGATCCCTCATTCACAGGTCACCGAAATTGGTTTTTGGGCGACGAGACTCACCATGGACCCATAAGCACTAGTCATGTTAGATATGACATGTCTGATATTCATGCACCCGATTCGGCACATCGTGTTTAGTCAGAAGTTGGTCCTAGCACTACGCCCAGGGGCACTCCATCCCTTTCCATGCAGAGATATTTGGGGGAACTAGTCACACTGCACCCTCCATCCCTATGGTGGAGGAAACTTCACATGTTCATCCTAGACCTAGTGTTAGTAATCCTATGCGAATACCAGAACTGAGATGAGTGAACATTGGGAACACCACTTACATTCTTTCACATGTCCCTTCGTCTTCAAACCTTGTTCCTTCGAATGCATTTTTAACGACTCATCCTCCCCCTAGTTCACATGGGCTTTCAGGCTGGAATGTTGCTACTAGACATGTTAATTCTGCGACTGCTCGCATAGTAGTATCTCAGAGTCAAGTACCTCCTGTCTTGTCACTAGGTCATGTACCTATTTCTAGATCGTCTCATGTTGCAGCTTCTAGAGCTTCCCATACCCTTAAATATGGACATTCTCATGGTACATCCCATGGAACACCTTATGGAGCTTCTCATTGACATTCGTATGGATCGCACTATGGACAAAACTATCAACCGTATGGGTACGGGTATCAACAACCTGCTTACTCTTCCAATTATGTCTTTGTAGCGCCTCATAATCAAGGCACCCCACATCATAATGCTTCCATGCAACCTACATGGGTCAAATGGGAGGAGGTTATTATGGCCAAGGGCATGGTATTTGTAGCAATCAACCTTACACAAATCAAAACTACTAGGGAGCGTGGAATCGACCGGATCAACCTAGGCTCCCTTTCCTTGCAACTTTGAACTTGCTTGACTTGTCAAGATTGATGAACGATCCTATGTCTCATAACCCAGCATGGCTGGCTATCCCTAACAAGCTTCCTTTGGACATTCCCAAGTTCGAAGGTAAGGCTAGTGAAGATCCTGGTGAGCATGTCACCACTTTCCACCTTTGGTGCTCTTCCAATTCCTTACATGACGATTCCATTTGTTTGAGGCTATTTCAATGCACCCTAACAAGTCCTGCAGCAAAATGGTATATCGAGTTACCAGGGGGGTGATTATGTTACGTTTGATGATCTTGTGCTGACTTTCCTTAATAATTTCCAGCTACCCATACGTTACGACGTCGGTACTGAACTCTTGTCAACCTTCTGGCAAGATAAAGCCACACACATTTCGGATCATATTCAAGAGTGGCGTAGACTGAAACGATTAATCAAAGATTTTATGCCACCAGAGTTTCTTCTTGAGTGGTTCCTCAAATCTTTATTACCTTACATAACGAAGGAAGTTTTGACATTCGGAGTTCAAAACGAGGAACGAACTATTTTTAGGGCACAAGTGTTGGATTTGATCTATGCTCAATCTGGAATTTTGTATGAGATTATACCTAATGCTCCTAGGTCCAATTTCGACCCCAAGGTCAAGCCTGGGCCACATGCTGATGGTATTGTGGGCTATACAAGTACCAAACCTGCGGACTCGGTTGTGAAACAAGTGAGCCAATTGTCAATTAACCAGTCTGCGTCGGGACAAGATACGACTTCGTCTCAACCTACCCAATCGATGAATGTACTTTTTGTCCAAACGTCGAACCCGAAAGGCAACTAACAGCCTGGAAGGAATAAGAAAAAAGGAAAAAATAATCATAAGGGTGGGAACAAGAACGAAAATGCTAATAACAATGACAAGAACACTAATGTTGGGGGGGACAAGCAGTCTAAACATAAGGTGAAGTTTCCTTGCAAATTGTGTAAGGAGGACCATCTCACTCACTTGTGCCCTCGTATGGAAGATGCCTCGAGGTTCATAGAACAGGGCCCAACTGTGTTAACTAGTCCTTAACCCAACAATCAAAATATGAACTCGAGAACCATTGATCCTGGTTGTGCATCAAGTTGGAATCAAAACCCATCGGAGGCTGCTAGTGGTCATGGATGCATCAACATGATGAGTGTTGCTAAGGTTGTCACTTGTACGAAAGACTATGGTTCGTCACAACCAGAATTTGGGAAAGAACCTTCCCCACCTGAGAGCCCTTTGCGAATCAAAAAGCCTATGGATAAACCTGAAGCTCCACCTCACATTCCTAAGGGAGTCTTAGAGCGTTCCGGGCACAATCCTAATGCTCAATCCACCTAGAACTATTCAGTTATCGAGGATTTGGGAAATTTGGGCTAGACTCCTTGTGCGATGTCCGCGTTAGAAGTGCTTCAGATTTGTCCTTTGTAGAGGAAAGCTTTGTTATCTTCTCTTGGGGTCAGTGATGATAACTCTTCTACTATGATCAAATTTGCAACCATGGGAGTACAACCTCGTTTTCCTTACTACATGTCTCTTTTGATTCATGTAGAGTGTGTTAACAACACCGCCAACCGTACTGTCATTGATGAAGGTGCTGCCGCTTCCACGATTTCTTTGTCTTGTTGGAAGGGATTAGGTTTTCCTGAGTTGTCTCAATCCGCTACTACGTTGACAGCTTTTGTTGGTAGATCATTTCGGCCGCACAGAATTCTTTCTTCCTTAAAGGTCCAATTGGGAGGGAAGACCGTCGCGATCGAGGTCGAGGTGGTTGATGTGCCCCTTGACTACAATCTTTTGCTGGATCAGAATTGGATGTATAGTATGCAAGCCATAACTTCTTCCCTCTTTCAAGTGATATGTTTTTGGTTTAATGGGAAGATTTTTACGATTGATCAAATGACATTCCAAAATCTGAGTGTCAATGCATCATCGGGAGCTTCTATCCCGATTATCGATCATTCTCAGTCGGCAACTAGGAGTGTGGGTGTAGGTATGTATCCTTCTCTTATGGGAACATTTTGTCCTGTGCTCGTTTTTATGATTGGGTCTAGCTTTGATAGGGCTTCATCCTCATTGAATTCGGTGCCTTTTCGCACTACCCATATTTAAGATCATCAGATTCTTCCTTCACTGAGTACTTCGAGTGTGACCACTGAGACTAACGTGCCGTTTCCTGCAACGATGGTGTCTTATCAAGCGAATCTTGATCAGGTTGCAAAGCCTACTCCTTCCTCTTCACGGACAGAGGAGGAGGACCCGTATGTGCTTCCTGCATGGGCAGTAGATTCATCTCACTCACATGATTGCCTTGATGATGTTTTTCCATCAGATGAAGCTATCGTTGAGGCCATGTCGGGAGTTGAGCAACCTTGGGACAAATTGCATCATTGATCATATTTTATTCCTAATCTTGATCGCATGGAGTGTGATGACTTTAGGGAGATTCTTAGCGAGAATATTGGCAGCCCCATGGTTCCATTAAGCTCTCCTAGTTCGATGGCTGATGGAAACATGGCTAATGTATCACCAACTATTCCTATCAATATTTCTCGCGATCCTGGCAAGGTTGAGAATGTCTACATTGGGGCGGATTGTTCCCTCGATGAGATCAAGGAGTATACCAAGCTGTTTAAAGAGTTTCGTGACATCTTTGCTTGGTCATACAATGAGATGCCAAGTATCAACCCTCGTCTTGTCGAACATGAGATCAAAACCTATCCAGATGCAAAGCCGACTCGACAACATTTGCGTGCAATGAATCCTAGAAAAGCACCTGCCATTAAGGTTGAGATAGAGAAACTATTGAAAGTTGGTTTTATATATCCTGTTCCCTTAATGCAGTGGATTTCAAATCACGTTTCGGTGGATAAGAAACAAGGAGCGATCCATATATGCACTGATTTCCAGGACCTAAATCGTGCATGTCCTAAGGATAATTTCCCCGCACCATTTATTGATCAAATTTTGGATGAGAGTGCCGAGAGTGAGGTATTTTACTTTATGGATGGATTTTCTGGATATAATCAGATTCAGATTAAGCCCGAGGATCAACATAAGACCGCATTTATTTTTCCTTGGGGTACTTTTGCATATCGAAAGATGCCTTTCGGCCTTAAAAACGTCAGAGCCACGTTTCAGGGGGCCATGACCTTAATTCTTCACGATCTCAAAACAATTATCGAAGTATATTTGGATGCTCTCGTTACTCACTCTCGTTTGAGAGTGCATAATCCATATCATTTGAGATTAGTATTCGAAAGATGTCGTCGTTACCAAGTTCGTTTAAATCCTCATAAGTGCATATTTTGTGTGACTGTTGGTCACTTGCTAGGATTCATCATGTCTAAGGAGGGTATAAGATTCGATCCTTTAAAGGTTGAGGAAATACTTTAATTGTCTCCCCCACGTAATATTAGACATCTTCAGTGTTTGCAAGGCATGGAGAACTTCTTGCAGAGATTCGTCGTTAATTTTGCCAATTTGACTAAAGGATTTATGCGCCTTTCGAAGGACACTCCTTTTTACTGGGATGAGCGAGCCCAGGAGTCCTTTGATGCTCTTAAGCGGGCCTTAACAATGGCCCCCGTGCTTAGTACACCTGATTATAGCCGTGATTTCTTTATTTATGTGGCCGCGTCCATGGAGATGATTGGTATGGTTTTGGTTCAAGAGGATGAGGAGCTCCATGAGCATGTCATATATTATTTGAGCTGAAACCTTATAGATGCAGAACTTCGCTATTCCCATGTGGAGAAGCTAGCCTTGGCCACCGTTCACGCGGTTCAGCGTTTGAGACACTACATTATCATTTGCCAAACCTTGGTTGTAGCTCATATCAATCCATTTCTGTTCATCCCCACTAGAAGGATGATTGCGGGAAAATACAATAAATGGATTGTCATTTTGCAAGAGTTTGATCTCGACTTCGTTTCAGTGAAATCGAAGAAATCATTGAGTTTTGCGGAGCTTATATCCGATTTTCCAAGTTTGGAGGAGGAGGAAGTTTATGAGGATACGTTTGTCGATGAGCATATTTTCCTTATCTCAACTTTGGACCCGTGGTACGGGGATATCATTATATATTTGCAAACATTGAAGGTCCCTACTCACCTTTCATGGGATGAGCGACGACGATTACGTCATGTAGATAAAACTACCTTATAATGGATAACGCTTTGTACCACCGTGGGGTAGATTCCATTTTGCGTCGTTGTTTAACCCATGATGAGGCTGAGGTTGTGCTAAATGATTGCCATGTAGGGGCGTGTGGTGGTCATTTATATGGGGTTTCTACAGCCCAAAAAATTTTGAGAGTAGGATATTTTTGGCCTTCCATCTTCAAAGATTGTGTTAATGCGGTCAAGAAGTGCCACCCTTGCCAGGTGTTTTCACATAATATGCGCTCGCATCCAGCCCCGTTACATCCTATTGTTACCGCCAGTCCCTTCACCAAGTGGGGGCGTGACTTTATGGTTTGCAACCCAACTTCGAATGGGGGGCATCATCACATTATTGTGGCTGTCGATTATTTCACGAAATGGGTAGAGGATATGCCCACAATTAAATCCAACGGTGAGACAACCGCGCATTTCGTGTTCAACCAAATTATCACCGAGTTTGGCATTCCGAAAGATCTTGTCATTGACCATGGTAGGCACCTTCAGAATAAAATGATGGAAGAGTTGGCTTCCAAGTTAGGGTATAAGCAAGAGCATTCATCTTCTTATTACCTCAGGCGAATGGAAAAGTTGAAGCAGTAGATAAATCACTTAAGTCTATTCTCCAACAAACCATCACACGAAGCAAGACCAATTGGAATATTATGTTGTGTCCTGCTTTATGGGCCTATAGAACTGCGGTTAAGACTGCCACCGAATTCTCTCCATATCAGCTTGTACATGGGGTGAAGTCAGTTTTACCGGTTGAATGTGAAATCCCTTCTCTAAAGCTAGGTGTAGAGCTTTTACCTGACACTTCCGCATTGGAAGAGCGTTTGGTCCACTTAGAGCAGCTTGATGAGTAGCGCCGAGAGGCCTTAGTGGCTCTAGAGGTTAACAATCATTGCGTCAAGGTCCGGTATGATAAGTCTATCCATCCAAGGAGGTTTTATGAAGGTGACTTGGTCCTTTTGTGGGATCAAGCTAAGGAACCCTTGGGGGAAGGGAAATTTAATCCCATGTGGCATGGTCCTTACATGGTTAAACGAGTCTTAGAGAAAGGTGCTTATGAGCTGGTTGATTATGAAGGGACAGCCTTGGCAGAGCCTAGAAATGGGCTCTATCTAAAAAAATACTATGCATGATCTTTAGCGAAGGCTGATTGTTGTATATTATTGTACAATTTTGCATTGCACAGTTAGGTTTTCTTATGGTGATCGGGTTTGTTGATTAGCTTTTGTTTCTTATGGAAGATGTCAATGGATTATTTCGTTTACATAAGATTCGCTAATGGTGCTAGCCGCCACACTCAAAACTCATCTTCGGCTGCTTGGGTGATTTATGCTCCTACGAGTTATGTATTGTCTTCAGGAGGCGTATGCTTAACACCTTCTTCAAACAATGTTGCTGAATAGAGTTCCGTCATTGAGTTATTTTGTGATGCCATTTCACATGGTTTTCATTCTTTTGAGGTACATCTTGATTCATAGTTAGTGGTTTCACAACTTAATGGCTTGTATCGTATTAGGGATCCGACATTATTACGAAGATTCTTATGTGTGAGATTGTTAATTTGAGAGTATAACATGCATCCATGTTCCAATAGTTTTTAATCAAGTTGTTGACTCATATGCTAACTATGTGTTAGATTGGCATTTGTTCCCTAGACTATAAGCATATCACAAACATACATTTTACACACACGTAAATATAAATAAAATCGATCATCATAAAAAGTTTTTTCATTAATATCCAAAAAGTGACATCATCATACATAAGTGCCATATACAAAATTGGGGATTCTGAGCCACCAACATATAATACACGGTCATACAAAAATGAATACACTTAGGTCTCTAAGAATGAGGAGGAAGGGGGTTCTGATCATGATACAGCACTACGGCTCTAGCTAGCCGTCGAAAGAGTTGAACCCATGCATGTGGTACACCAACCACCTGACGCTGCATGGCCTCAAGCAAGTCCTCGACTTGCGCCATGGGTACCCTGTGTGTCAAGTGAACGAAGTTCGTGTGGATGCTTCGGAGCATTCGCTTCGCATCTGCACCCATGATATCATCTCCTCTGCCCTTTCGTCGATGATGAGGGAAGGCTTCTGGCCACCCTGGTACTACATCTACATAAACATGACAGAATTTCACTATGTGTCGTCACATAAAAAATATGTCTTTTGAGTCAATATATCAAAAAACACAAAAAAATTAAATAATTCAAAACTTAAAGAGTGGGTCTGGGATTCTTTACCTATGTTGTCGTAAGATGCTCCTGGTGGTAGTGGCATATCTGGATCTCCGCGGAAGTCTATCCCTGCATAGGGGCAGTCGTCTATGGTGACGATTTGTCTCCTCCACCATGGAAAGAAGTTTGTTGGGTAGGGGTTAGCAATCCTACCTCTGCCCAGTCTGCGCATGACATTTTCCCAACATCATTGGGCTATATCCCAAACTCCATGTGGAACAATGTCCACCCTAGGGCTTAGCCCTAACACCTGCTCAAAGAAGAACATGCTCAGTATGTTTTCAAACCCAAAGTTCTGCACCCTGCCCATCTTGCAGTCATTGAGCTGTTGTTTCATGTTGCTCAACAATGTTGTACTCTAGTCATACACCATAGGTCTCATACACTCTACCGCATAGAACATCGTTGGTCGCAAGGCCTGGTGGAGTGAAGCTAACCCTGCAATCCTTCCTAATGCCAAAAGTATGGCCTTCAACCCCAGAATCTAGATAGAGTTTGTTGGGATTTGACTCCCAACCTTTTCCGTCTCCGAAAAGTAGTACACAGCTATGTACTCATCAATAGTCAACCCACCTCCTGGCCCATGATATCGGAGGTTCACCATCTCTCCTCGTTGGGACAAACAAGTGATAAAGTATATGTCCTCAACCTCAATGCTGAGCGACATCCCGCCAATCTGAAATGTCTCAGATTTTGGATCCCAGTAGTCCACCAGCAGCTAGAGTAGTCTTGGTTTGTCCCTCAAGCTGCTAAGACACCAAAACTTGTATAAACCACATGCCCATAATGCTTGTTGGGCCATAACACACCTTGTACATCCTCCTCCACATCACCATGCTCTCTTTCCCTCCACTCTAACACCATCCTGCAAAAAAAACCAAAGTTTTGATCAATTTTTGCCTTTAAAAACCTTGTTTGCAACCCTATATGAGATTGTTCTCAAAACAGTCGTGTATGTGCATGGGTTTCGGTGCTATTTCTGCGTATGGAGAGCCCTGTACGTAGTAAAAAGCTTGATTTCCACCTAGGCTGAAACACACAAGTATGGATGGCTTAAATAATAAATTGGACCATGAAAATTAAAAAAAATTGCATGAAATTGGAAGAAGAGGGCATGAGAATCTACCTGGATCAAACGAGGGGAGATTCCGTTGGACAGTGCTCCCGGAATTCGCTTCTGAAGTTCTGAGCTCAAATACACTATGTTTGGTAAAAATTTCAAATGATACGCAAATTTTTAAATTTTTTACTATTTATAGAAAAAATTTGAAAATTTTACCCACTTTCTATAGTTTTTGACCATTTTGGGCTGTTTGAACTAATTTGATGATGTAGGAGTCCATTTTGAGTGCAGTTTGACTGTGGCTTTGATCCGTTCATGCCTACTGTAGGTATTATGTCTAAACTGGCATATAATTTAGGTTTCACATCCGTTTGCATTTTGCATAACCTTATGACCATTTCATTTTAACCTTAGGTACGAACCCATTCCATCTTGTCACGGAACCTTCTTGCAGCTTTTAGAAGTGACATGTTGTGAATGGTAGAGCTTTACCATACATGGGTAGTTAGATCTTGTTTTTCATTTGGTACCCATGCCGACATTTCTCCTTTAGGGTGTGGAAGTCCTTTTTATAGTACTGCCATGACTTTGAGTAAGAGTTTCATACTCCTCTTGAACTTCATACTGGCCTTTTCCCAGGACTCCCTTGTATATGTCAAGTTGTAATTGCATTATCATGAGTTTTGCTTTCCTTTTTTATCCTTATGCTAGCTTCCCTGACTTTGATTATCAGCCATATAGCCCAAGATTGTCTCATGTTTACCCAAGCAGAGCCATTTTATATATCTTTTGCAGCTTGATTCCCCATTTTTTTACCGGGAGGGGACTTTCCCCAGAGTGTCGTTATCCTACACATGTTCCCTTGCATTGAGCATATGTATGTTCCACTACTTGGAACTAGTTTGTTTTCCCTTGGACACTCGTCTCCTCCTAGATTTGTAACTATAAATAAATTTTATTCTTTTTCAAGCTTTTCAAAATATCTGAAAAAGTCCAAAAAAACCAAAAAACTAAAAAGCTGGATAGGAAAAGATGTTATCTTTGGTAGCAGTCAATTCGTGTCGCCTTCGAATAGAGCATTGTATATCACATCCATTGGTTGGGTTAGTAGTTTGAATTTAGGAGCTGTACTCATATCTCTGAGTTTATCTCCACCGACTGGTTAAGCTTCCAGTCCCTATGGAGCCTCTTTCGATGCCTCATGTGTCACAGAGATTTCCCAGTTTTGTATATCGAGTCTATGTTTCCTACATTCAGTCACCATTCGCCTTTATGCTCTTGTTTGAAGGAAGTTGAAGCCTGAGTCGACCATTCCTCAGTTGTCTTGACTTTACATGTCGGCTATTCCTGGTACTATTACTGGTTCGTGCACATCTTCTTCGAGTCCTTCCACATTATATAGCGTTGCTGAGTACCTCGTGTTGGTTGATGGGGGGTGCCTTAATTCCCTCCTTCCACTAGGTTCCATTCCATCGACTTCAAATCATTTATTCTAGGATAGAATTCTAGAGTCATTTGAGTGCCTTGAGACTTACAGTCATCAGTGGTAGGTTCTCTCACCATCGACTGTTTTGGGAATACATCAATTTCCCCTAATCGATGGATTCTTACAAGTGTCCGACCTCAACACATTTATTCGCACTTGTTAGATTGCACTCTAGTACCTTGATTCCCATTTTCATTATCGGTGGGTGATCTCGGGTCTGTTAACAATATACATCAATGACCGGTAATCAGAAAATGTACTACTATGTTCGAACTCAACACCTCTATTCACATAGTAGGACATGTACTCGTAGCAGTTTGTGTAGAAGACTTTCCAGAATGGTGGCATTTCATATATGCTACCTCCTTGATCATGCCAACATTCATGAGATTTCAGTTCTCGTGACTTGATTCTAGTGTGTGTCAAATATCTTCAGCTTTCATGGAGATCTTGGTCCTTTGTATATCTTCATCATGGGGATTCTGATCTATTGTATATTGTACATGGTGATGACCACACATGTCATAGTTTGTATATCATGCCTATTCATGGCCATTGTACTCTTATGTATCCGGGACTGCTATATGTATTTGCTATCATGTACAGAGTTTGATTATTGTATTATATTGTTGGATGGCTGGTTCTTCCGCCGGGATCTTCATCACTCCACTTCTGGGATGGATTTATAATGTATTTCGGCCATCATGTTTCCCCTCTGACCTCACACATTAGGGGGCATATGTTATAGTTGATTTTACCACACATGGTTAATCACACTTTTATGGCCTTCCCTGTCCCTCTACAGACTCTTTGGACCCCATAAACTATTTTTATACCTTTTATGTTTCCAAGATCATCCCTATAAACACATTATTTTCTATACGCGACTTTTAATCCCTTTCTCACGTATATACGCGGATATTACCCCTAAACCCGCGTACATTGGGATGTGTGCAAAAGGTACATTGGGATGTGTGCAAAAGGCCAAATGTTTTTGGAGTTTTCCTTGATGTGGATCTGAGTCACTTGTCTTTTGGCCTTCCATATGCCTCAAGATCGCTCGGCTTTTACCTTCCATTACCCCATTGAAGCACTATATAAGGAACCCTTTGGATACATTGAGGAGGAGGAATTGAAGAGCAATAAAAATATAGTCCATTGTTGTCTTAGCTTGCTTATACTTAAGTCTACGTCCCTTTGTCCCTTGAAGCACTTTGTGTTCTTCCCAAGCTTGCCTTTGCTTGTGAGCTTGCTATCAAGAGATGGAGGATTGAGGTGGTGGAGGCCCAGGTGGAGGACTCAGTTTCTCCGGTTCGCAAATGTGCCGAAAGAGGTTGTCACTTATGTAATCTCTGATTTACTTAATAGAAATATCTTTTTCTATCCAATGATGTGCATTTAAATGAATATTGAATCCATGGATGTGTTTAATTGCTTATCTATCATTGATTATATATGCAAGAGTAGGCCTAACACTATATTACATAGCATGCTTTCCTTGTTTAATGTTGTTGAGAGTAAATTGCTAACGCAAGTGGGATTGGAAAAAGATCAACGGGGATCTACTACAGCCATCCGGAATAAGGTATGTTTCGAGATCCTTTAGTTTTAGATGTTGTATTTCTCTTGCATATGGGGAAGGGATTGATTTTTGTGGTTTCTCTGTCTGTTGTGGTACACCCCAACCTATAGGAATTTTTCTCCGTAACAGCATCATTGACTTGTCTTCCTTCCAAGATATACGTTGTAATGTTATAACCATCTATATTACATTACCATATAGCAATATTTTAAAAGGGGGTTAGTTGGATGACCTTTTTACTCTACTTTTTTTTCCTGCACCGGAAAAAAAATACAACGTGTTGTTCCATGAAATCAAAGTTAAATCAAGCAACACATCATCAAGACATAGAATAAAACTATAATGATATCTTCTCATTTGGATTCTCAAAATCAGGCTATACCATGTGAGTACAATGTGAGAGTTTTATGTGAGTACAATGTGAGGGTTTTATAGTGAAATGTGAGATTTCTTTGCGAGTACAATGTGAGATTTTTATAGTGAAATGTATTAGTTTTAAAAATTAATTACAGGGTTTATCTTGATGGTTTTTAAAACTTTACAGGGTATATTATGTGATGACGATGTTGCTTGATGTTCAACTACATCATTTTTCTTTGAGGATTTTGCCTAAATTGAATAGTTAAAATTTTATTGAATATATATTTTGAGGATTTTAAAATTATGATTTAAATATGATGTATCTATGTATACGTAAAGCAATACTAATAGTTACAAGTAGTTATATGGAACCAATTAGCTGTACTTAAATTGAACTAGTACTGATCCACTCCTATTAACTTAGAACATGAAGCCCATACCAAACATACAGATTATTGATTACACCATATTCATTGAATAGAATCAAGTTCATTGATTAGGTGAACTAACTCAGTATATGTAATAATGAGATCTGTAATCAAAGCAACTACAAGCGTATGTATTCCATGCACGTATTGAGGCAATTATACATATCTAATATTGTCAAATGCGTAACCACTTAGTGCTCATAGATTATAAGATAGTTAGATAGGTTATGTAACTAATTAGGGAGATACCATCTTGGTGAAGTAACAATGTCGATTAACCTATACCATGTTGGTGTCTAGCTTATATCCGTAATAAAGGTGATGTAAGTTATTAACAGTAATTACAAGTCAAACTTATAATAAGGTATACTAGTACTAATACCCCTTGAAGGTTGTTACATGCTATAAGTTGCTAGCATAACTATTCCCATAAATCACACACGAATTCACTCGTTGTGCTTGATATGAGAAAATGTATAGCTTATTAGCCTTAGAGTAGAAATTTTATATGAATGATTGCGGTCATAAGATGAGCTTAAACACTGATACTAGTTCTATTCAAGGTAAATTGATCTCCATTCCTTAAACTTTTATGATATTAAATACTTGGGAATCACATGTTATAGAGAGCGATGATTTTCCATAGTTATGACCCCTTGGATATATTAGAACTATAGTGATTTATTAAGTGTAGCTAGTGTAATTGAGTTGATGTATTCTCATATGGAAAGAGCTATCCATTGAGCTGCAGATTATTTAATGCAGCTGCAGTAGGTTTGTTAACCGTTGGATCTTGAGCAGCTCAAGATCCAACGATCATCAAGCTTGCTACAGTTGCATTAAATGCTTTGTAGCTCAATGGATAGTTCTTGCCTTCTCATATCGACAATCATCCAACCGTGTTTCTGAAGTGCTTGCATTAGAGAATAATACATCTGATAACTCTGTCGTGTCTCATTAGTTTTGACAGTAATTAATTAATAAGGTAGTTTGTACGACGCTTCTACACCTCACTAAAAACCTTCTTATCCCATTCTATCATACCTTCTTTCCATTTTTACATGCTTGTTACGTACTTAATAAAAATAAGTTGAAAATACTTCTAAAGTTTTACAAAAAATTTAATTATTGATAGGCATAGAAACATTTTTATCCCTTCAACCATTTACAACATTGTAATAAAAATCATTTCACTATAAAACTCTTCCACATTGTCATCATAGGTGTACCCTATAGAACAACTAAATTGCCTCATTTCCAACTACTTTATTCACAATCCAATGAGTAGACAATTATACAATCTGATCAATCGATTATTTAAATTGTAATTCTAACAATCTAAATTCATTTAACAATTATAAATCATGTTTAGATTACAGTTTTGAAATGCATATAATTGGACATTAAGCTACATCGTTATCACATAGTATACCATGTAGAGTAAAGAAGGCAGTGAACTGAAATAATTTAAAAAACAACTACATTTCACTACACCCACACACACACAAAGTAAGAAAAAACCTACAAAATGTAAGCTTATCTCTTTAGGCTTTATTGATACAATCTCAACACCCCAAAATGTAATTGCATCATTTTGTATAAACAAAGCCTAATTACTTGAAATAACCCATTGATGGTCTGTAAGGGTAGACTTCCTCTCGTACTAAATTTCTCTAGGTCTTGGGTTGTTATTCTATTTCCTCGTATCAAAGAAAGATGAACTCTTAACCAATCATAAATACTACAAAACTAAAACATAGTTTCAACCTATATAGTATTTGTAAGAAAGAAAAAATCTCATATGACTATAACTTACATTACAATTATGTGTTATTATCCTGCCGTAGGCAGGTAATATTGTAATCCATAAACGATTGACCTTCTATTAACCATTCATTTGACCAAAAATTGATTTGCATTTTTTAAAGTTAAATATTGTAATATAATTTGATATTTTTATAAATATAATTATATATAATCTCATTGGCTTATATAATAAAGCTCTTATTTTATAAACATTTTGGTCATACAAAAACTTGGCAGGTGGTGTCTTGTTAGAGTTTCCTTTATAATATCATTGATTGCAAGATCTTGCCTTAATACTTTTGTTGTTGTGCTGGGTCTGCTCATCAATGATGTGCTTAGGAACAATATGAGTGAGTTGGACTTCCGGTATTGATTTGGTTAATAATAGTCCCGTCACTTCCTTAAGTGCTTCATTAATTCAGTGGTATAGTAAACAGGCCTAGTTTTCTAGGTGGCCATGTTAGATTTTTATAAATATAAAGCTCTTATTTTATAATAAATTTAATTGTACACAAACTTGGCAGGAGGTGTGCTTGACTTGATGCATATGTCAGAGTTTCCACAAATACAAATGATCATTCTTTTTTTTTCCATTCTACCAAGGAGTTGCCAAATCTAGAAACTATTTCTCATTAATGAGTTGTTAGATCTGGAAACCATTTCTCATTAATGTAGTTTTCTTAATATCATTAATTCCAAACATAATCATTGGACCTACCATAGTTAGACAAAGCACTGAAATCGACATACTTATTGTGAGATTACTTGAATTGCTATTTTATTACCTTATTACCCAAGGAAAATATTTCTAATAATCTGATAAGCATTTGGCATAATTCAACTTTTGGAAGTACACATTATTTAAAAATCTGAAGGACAAATAATTAATTAAATTACATATAATAATTATGTCATTTTCAAATCAAATTAATGAGAAAAACTATGTATAATTTTATTATTTTTTAATCAAATAAATAGCTATAAATACTTATAAATTAGTTAATTCATAATTTTAAATCAATAAAATAAAAAGCTAATAATTTTAAGAATAATTAAAAACTAGTATTTTTAAAAACTTAATGTTCAAAAGTGTTCAAACTCCAAAACTTTATGTGACAGGGTTATTGGCTTAGGCTTCTTGTTAGGGTGGTGATCTAAGAGTCTAAATAACTCCATTATCAGATTTTTGAATCTCTTTTGGGTAACTATGCTTGTATTAGTGGATTCTAGGCTTTTTTTAGGACTATGTTTTAGAATATTGGGATAAATATTATTGAAAATAAATTGTATGGAAAGCTAGTATGGCTATGACTATGAAGTTTTTGCTAATTTGGGAAGAATCTAAAAGAGATCTCTCTATGTGATTGTACTTATGTTACAGTTTTAATACAAAAAGTTGTTTATTTTTTTTATGAAAAAAATTATGTGCTCAAAGACTAGCTTACATTTTTGTGTAATGAACTTTTATCCTCTTTTTAAAACAATTGGCCAAAGGCCAATCTTTACTTGTGGCTCTGGTAGGCACAACCAACCACTTAGTTTTGTGAAGATAGTTAGTCGTTAAACCAAAGCTAAAATATATAATTTTATATCCATTGTTCATACCAAATTGTTAGAGGTAATATCACCACAAAACAAATACTATTTAATAAACAAAAAAATACAAAAACCTTTATGAAAAAACAAAAACAAATTGTTACACGTTTCTTTAACCATATTTCAACTAAAGCTAATTGAAATCTTAATAAAGATGCATTTAAGCATAACAAGATACTACCACTATGAAATGAATCCTTATTATACACTTTACACTTGGGTCAGCATAATAATACATTATTATATATATATATATATAACAATTATAAAAAACTTAATATATTAATTTTTATGTATATAAATAATTTTGAAAATGCACTTCATAATATAATGTTATAATGGCTAATGGAAACTAATTATCCTTAAGTTTTTCATTCATCCTTGTGTAAAAGTATTATTATTATTATTTTATTAATTTTATTTGTTAAATATACAATACCTATATTTGAAGTGTACCATGGTAGAAATATTGACTATAAATAATAAATGATATATATATATATATATATATATATATATATATAACAATTATTTTTCATTGATAATAGACAATTGATCCACTAACTTTAGTACAATGAATATGGAGTTAACATATCCAATCCAAAATAATTGCAATCAATGCAATGCATGTTAAATCCTTAGAACGTCTTTAGTTCACATGAACATAAAAATGAACTTTTCCTTAAATTCAAAAGGGATAGTTACTAAGTGGCCTTACTTGGCTTGACTTGAATTGTGTTACAAGAAATAAATGTCATTAATATTAGTGACTTACTTAAGGTTCATTAAAACAATCACTTAAAGAGACAATTTAAATTCAAAAATGCCTTAAGCTATAGGTTATTCCTAAATTAATGCATTCATTTTAATAATTTATACATTACATTGGGTTATTTTGAATACAATATGACTATCTATATTAGATTGTTTTTACTTTTTTGAAATGTAATTGAAGCCTATTATTAAAATAAACACCAACTATGTAATTAGGTTATCCATATCATATTATATACATTTAAAAAAAATAGAATTTAACTATTCCTAAACTAAGTGGCAAGAACTAGCTACTAGGTAGCACTTGTTTTATGTTAACATTTAATCTTTAATTCTATATATGAAATTGAATACTACAAATGATTCTTCCTACAATTTAATCTCTTATTTTAACTTTTTATATATTCATTTTATAAATAATAAAATTAATTTTTACTTTTAATAAATAAAATAAATATTATAGAAATATACAAATCTACTTTAAAAATGAATTCAAAAAACATTATTATAATATCTTTTTCCAACAACTTTTCATATCACATTTCAATGAACTTCCTCTTTTGAAGTGTTTTATTTGAATATTTTTATTTTTTCCAACAATTTTTCATATCACATTTTAATGTTTTATTTTTTCCCACCATTTTAGAGATCACATTTTAAAGTGCGTCCTCTTTTCAAATGTTTTTCTTCTTCTTTTAATGTACGTCCTCTTTTCAAAAGTTCCTATTTTAAATGTTTTTTCTTTTCTGAATACGTTAACTCACATGATTGTTGGCCACTGTTTTCAATCAATAAAAATTAATATTAATATTAATTTAAATTTAAGACTTGTTTTTGTAATAATAGGATATTTTTTTATCTATGAGATGTAAAATATTTGGTGACGAGATATGGTTAAGACATTTTCTAAGCTAAAAGGTTATCAGTTCTAATCCGAGGGATATAAAAAACCAACCATGTGAAGGATTGATGTGATTTTTGAGTGATTTTAACGGCTTAGATATCCTTAATTCATAATTGAGAAAAAGTCATTAAATCGATTTTTATGTTATCTTTGGGTTGCTATAATTATATATTAACCCATAAAGATTCCATTCATTTCATTTGAAATCCTTCATTAATTAAAATTGGTTGATTTAAAAGTAAATTGGTTGATTTAATTTTTAAATGAATCCATTGATCGTGACAACTCCATAGTAGTATTATCTTACGCTCACTTTAAAGTGTTGGTGAAGAGTTGATATCCATGACTAAAAGGTCGGTGGTTCTTCCATGAACACAAATGCCTAACCCTATCTTACACGTTTTGGTTGAGTCCAATCCATTAATAGAAGGTCGGTGGTTTTCCCATTCAGATACATGCCCATGTCAAGTTTAGTGGACTTTCCAAACTCCATATTTGTTGATTTTTTCATTTAATTACACTTAAATGGGGACTCTAAAAAAAATCTTTTTTTAAAGAAAAATGGACCAAGTTGGAGATTCGTAAATAAACATAGGAAAAGTGGTGACTATACCTAATGGTGTGGTTTGTACTTCTTTTTATTTTATTAAAAACATAGGAAAAGTGGTGACTAATAGGAAAAGTGGTGACTATACCTAATGGTGTGGTTTGTACTTCACTTTATTTTATTTTTTTTAATATAATTATAAGGAGGTAAATTTCAAGAATGGGAAGTGGGAAGTTCCATGGATGTAACATATTTTTATGTGGGTAGATACATGTAACAAAAATAATATAGAAACTTTCTAAGTTTGATAAAGGGAATTGGATATAGAAAGTTTTAGGGATGTAATAATGATGAATTAAATGTTTGATATATTTATTTTCATAAATGAAAATACAAACTAATAATAAAGATAGTTAAATATATCATCAAAGTTTATCGTGTTCTTCGTTATTCACAAATTGAAGTGTAAGGGCCAATAAGTATCCTAAGAGTTTATTACATTGTGGGCTATTCACAATTGTTCATCATAATGATGAAATAAGTTAAAAAAATGATAAGTGTACTTTGGTGTTAATGTAACTAATTAAATATTTTTAAAATGCAATTTTGACAACAGATAAATATTGATTAAGTTTTATTATTCGAGGAGTTATAGTTTCCTCAAATAAATATACGTGTGCGTAAATTTGATCATTGCATTATACTTTCATAATATAGTAGAAACAAAAGTGTAGGATGCAGATTCTTGCGGATAACTTCAAAGTTTAGACAATGTGTCACCATTGCACTAATTCGGTGTTGCAAATTCGATGCTATATTTTGGATAGACAATCTCAAAGTTCAATAGCTAACACATTGGTGAATCGATGTAGGCATATATAGACAACTTAATAAATTATTCGTTTCATGAAAAAAAACTTTTATCTCTATCTCTTCCACTTCTTGGGTTTGATACAAAATATATAATATAAAGAATATGTATAGATAAAAAATTAAACACTTTGTACTAAACTTACCATATTATAAATTAAACGCTATGTATATTGAATTGAACTCAACACAACTTGTATCACACTTGCAATTTATTAGTATATACTTTGTTCAAATCAAGATATGAAATTGTGTTAATGTGATAAATACTAAGTAATATTAAGTATATACTAATATTAATGTTTTGTTAATAATAGATAATGTTTAGAGATAATGCTCATGTGAAGTGCAAATCCCAAATATTAACTATGAACGTGTAAATTTGATCATTGTATTAGATTTACATAATATAATAGAAACAATAGTGTAGGATGCACACTTTTATGGATAACTTCAACATGGATTATGGTGTGTTACCAATGTACTAATATTCAGTGTTGCAAATTCGATGCTATATTTTAGATAAACAATCTCAAAGTTCAATCATGTCAATGCCTTATTTGTTAGCTTTGTGTGTTAACCTTAGTAACTAAGACAATGGCAAATCAATGTAGGGACATATGAATAAAAATCATTCTTCATTAAAAAAAACAAAAATAATTACAAAAATATAACTTTTATCTTTATCTCTTCCACTTCACAAGTTTAATACAACAATTATTTAATATAAAGAATATAGATAGATAAAATTAAACACTTTGTATTGAACCTAACATATTATAAATTAAAGGCTATACTTATTAAATAGAATTCTACACAACTTGTATGACATTTGCAATTTATTAATATACACTTGTTCAAATCAATATATGAAACTGTATTAATGTGATAAATACTAAATATAGGCTAATATAAACGTTTTGTTAATAACCTACAATGTTTATAAATAAGTATTTATAGATGATAATCATGTGAAATGTAAATCCTAAATATCTTTGATAAAATAAATTCCTCTCAATCATAACACTGAAAACAAATATATCATTAAATTTTACTTCACTATAGAATAATTTTTTAGTACACCATATCATCACACAATATTTTTTAATGATTTAATGATTTTATATCTCCTTAAACCTAAATCAACATGTAAATGCTTTAATGTAATTTATTATAGGGAGTTATGTATCTTACCATGCTTTAATATGATACAAATTATATTCAATATGGTAAACATGAATGATAGTGATTCATGACAAAAATTAGAGAAAGATCACATTCTAGTGTAATAGATTATTTTCCTATGAAGGTAGGTTGATTTTGATGAAGTCGGTTTTGAGGACCATTCAGGTGTACTAGAACTCTTTTGTACACATTTTAAAAGACATTTTGGAAAAGATAAGGATGTCATACTTCATATTTCTTTAGAGGGGGTATTATGACAAACTAGGAAAACATTTGACAAAGTGGAAGTTTATCTCCAAACCCAAACTTTCTTTAGCTTTCAAGGAAAATTCTCTGAGCAAATTGTCGATGTAGCAATTGGGTCCCCTCTTCTACGCATAGTTGCAAACCTTTTCATTGATAAATTTGAGAAAATGGCTCTAGAAACATATCCATTGAATTCATCAAGATGGAAGTGATATGTAGATGACACCAATGTAAAATGGCTTCATGTAAGTAAAGAGATAGAAAAGTTTTTTGAACACCTAAATAACCTTTCAAAGAGTATCAATTTCACCCTGGAGTTGAAGAAAATGGTAACATTCCTTTTTTAGATGTGTTAATTACCAGAAAACAAGATGGGTCCATTGGCCAATAGGGCTTTAGGAAGAAAACCCATGCAAAGAAATATCTTCATGAAAACTCTCATCACTACTTGATCTAGAAGTTTGCATTCTCCACACCCTAGCCATAAGGGCAATTAGAGTATTAGATGAAGAGCACCTAGATAATAAAAAAAATACCACTCAGTTAAGGCCTTTAAGAGCATAGGCTACAAAGATAAGGACATAAGGAAAGAAATCACAAGAGCAAGTGAGGAAGGAGGAAATGATTCTCAATTCCTCAATATTAGTGTGCTTGGAAAGAAGACTAATTACCTCCCATGTATTTAAGGAGTAATTGACAAGATTGTGAAAGTCTTAAGAAATAAGGAGATCACTACCTCATTCAAACCAATGGAGACCATCAAGCAGAAAATAAGATCCATTAAATATGCTTCTAACCATCATTAATACAAAGGGGTCTATAAGGTCGAGTGCTCTTGCAACAAGTGTTATATCAGAGAGGATTGAACATCATTTCATATGAGGATCAAGGAACACGAAGCATATATTAAAAATGAACAGGTTCATGCTTCAACACTAGTAAAACATTCTTATAAAACTAGACACCATGTGTGCTTAGAGAACACCAAAATCCTCGCAAAAGATATAACCATCGAATTAAGGAAGCTTTGGAAACAATGAAATACCCCAACACTTCAATAGGGATGGGGGATTAAAAATTAGTAGGCATTAGCTCTATGTTATCAACAAACGTACAACTAGGCAAAATAATATTTGTTTTCATCTCTTATATTTTGTTTCCTCTCGCTGTTTTTAAAACCCTCTTTGTCTTTGTCTTTATTTTTAATTAGTTTTTATTTGTATTTTTGTATTTCTTTGTCTTTTTCCTTCTTCTATCTCATTGTTGATTTATAATTTTTATTTTTATTTCTATTCTCATCTTTGTTTTTTGTTTTTTTTAATCTTTATCTTCTCTTTGTTTTAAGTTTAAATCATGTGTTGTATTTATTCTTTAAACCTTGGCTTATGGCTTCTAAATTCATATACTCTTTAATGCCTTTGTTTTTTTATTTTCTTTATTCTGTAATCCTTGGCTTTAATGCCTATGTTTTTTTTTATTTTCTTTATTGTGTAATCCTTGGCTTATGGCTTCTAAATTCATATGCTCTTTAATGCCTTTGTTTTTTCTTAGCTTATGCACGTGCCTTTACTTCCTTAATTTTTTCTTAGCTTGTGTCTTTATTGCTCTTGGTTTTTCCTTTTTGTTTTTTAGTTCTCTTTTCTCTCTTTCTTTTTTATTTATAAATTTATCTCTTTTTATATTTTGTTAAAAAAAATTCATTTACTTAATTTCTTTTTTATTTGTTTTGGGTTTTCTCTTGTTTTTTTCTTTTATATTTTGTTAAAAAAAAATTTCATTTACTTAATTTCTTTTTTATTTGTTTTGGGTTTTCTTTTGTTTTTTTTCTTTATGTTTGGTAGTCTTTTCCACAAAATGCAAATTATTATGTAAAAATATTGCAAAATTCTAATGGCTTTTGTATAATATTTTTACTTCGATGAATCAAATACTTTACTTTTGGTAGTCTTTTCTCTATTAGTCAAATGCACAAAATGGAAATTATTATACAAAAAATCTTGCATAATTCTAATAGCTTTTATACAATATGTCCACTTTGACCAATTAAATATATGTTGGTAATACAAGTAAATTCATGAAAGAAGGTTTTTTTATTTAGGGAAGATGTTAAATTGCATTGTGGGTGTAAATGGAGTTGGTGTCAATGGCGTCGGTTTATGTGTGTATGGTGGGTTGTGACGGTGTTGGTGTTCTCTGTTCCCTATTCACTAGTTTACAATAGTCTACAGTGGTGCATATGATTTAATGTTTTTAGTATTGATTGCTCTTAAACCAAGACCCTTTTTCCCAATTTCATAGGGTTTTCGTCAGGATGACTGAAGTCGTAATCACATGGGCCCTTAGGGGTGAGGTAGCTCACCGAAGAATTATCTTGTCCATCCGAGTGTCAATAAGAGTAACAATGAAAAAAAACTTTTATCTCTATCTCTATATATAGACAGCTTAATAAATTATTCGTTTCATGAAAAAACTTTTATCTCTATATATATAGACAGCTTAATAAACTTTTATCTCTATATATAGACAGCTTAATAAATTATTCGTTTCATGAAAAAAAACTTTTATCTCTATCTCTTCCACTTCATGGGTTTGATACAAAATATATAATATAAAGAATATGGATAGATAAAAAATTAAACACTTTGTACTAAACTTCCCATATTATAAATTAAACACTATGTGTATTGAATTGAACTCAACACAACTTGCATCACACTTGCAATTTATTAATATATATTTTGTTCAAATCAAGATATGAAATTGTGTTAATGTGATAAATACTAAGTAATATTAAGTATATACTAATATTAATGTTTTGTTAATAATAGATAATGTTTAAAGATAATGCTCATGTGAAGTGCAAATCCCAAATTTTAACTATGAATGTGTAAATTTGATCATTGTATTAGATTTACATAATATAATAGAAACAATAGTGTAGGATGCACACTTTTATGGATAACTTCAACCGTGGATTATGGTGTGTTACCAATGTACTAATATTTAGTGTTGCAAATTCGATGCTATATTTTGGATAAACAATCTCAAAGTTCAATCATGTCAATGCTTTATTTGTTAGCTTTGTGTGTTAACCTTAGTAACTAAGACAATGGTGAATCAATGTAGGCACATATGAATAGCTTAAAAAATCATTCTTCATAAAAAAAAAACCTCAATAATCACAAAAATATAATTTTTCTCTTTATCTCTTCCACTTCACAAGTTTAATCCAACAATTATTTAATATAAAGAATATAGATAGATAAAATTAAACACTTTCTATTGAACCTAACATATTATAAATTAAAGGCTAAAGGATGGATAGGACTTGTCTTACGGTATTTGAAGGATGTTGCAAAGTTAATGGTCTGGATGTGGGGTTCTACCATACTACACCTCAAATGTTGGTCCCACTCTTCGATTCTCAAAGGGAGAAGTCTTATAGTCAGTCAGTCTAGGTAAATTTGCTTGCTTTACCTCCAAAAGTATGGTATGAAGAGGTTTTTAGGCATATTGGGAACTTGTCAGGGTCTTTTATTTCAATTAACTATAGTTTTAAGGTGTCTGGCATTATGATCGTGGATCATATGTTAGTGGAGATGGATTTGAGGGACGAGTTGTATGAGGAACTATCCATATCTATTGGAAAGTATACATTCTTACAGAGGATAGACTATGTAGGTATCCCCTTTCATTGTAATAGGTGTAACGAACACGAGAATCTAGTGAGAGATTCTAAGCTACCTTTTAGAGTATCGATGAGGAATTTCTATTTCGGCAAGTCCGCAGGCCTCATCAGACCTAAATGAAAATGGGAGATGGAGTCTCATAGGGATTGACACCATGGATAGTCTCCTCCCAATGGAAAATCTTGGCTCTAGGGCTTTGGAGGACTGTGAACTCATTTTTACAGCAGCAGAGGATCCAATAACTGATAACTTGAATACTTCTATTTTTAGTGAACTGGTCTTATTGAACCAATGCTCAATTTCCACACAAGACGGGTTTGAATGGTTGTCTTCAACTTTGGACATATGATTTAGTGATCAACATGGTATGTCCATTTCCTCTTTCTCTCATTCATTTTTTAGGTCATTCTTTTCCTCTTTTTTTTTTGTTAGTAGGCATGGAAACTCTATATTACTGTATGGTACAACAAATAGAATGCATTCAATCTCGACTAGCTGAAAGAGCCACGCTGGATCGAAAACTTCTTCAGATAGATCATTCTGTCATTACCCCCATTCCTAACTCGCCTTATCTTTCTAAGATTTTGGTTATTTAGACCCTTTCCCACATTAACAGCCTTCATACCAAAACAGTTACAAAGACAAATATTTTGATGCCTCTCGAACCAGTATCTGCAAAGAGACAGATAGCTGGTGATGGCTGCCCTATTGGTTACCCCATCCCAGCCAAAACTATTACATTCATATATTGTCAAAACAATATTCGTTAGAAGCATGATAAAAACATATTTAATCGACTGAGCATAGAGAGCAGTAATAACAACATTTGAAAAACCAAAAACTCAACCCTTCTAAGGGTCTTACTGTGGTTGAGGATCAATGGGTGAGGGTGACGGTGCCGAGGGATGCTTCCCTAAGCCGCCCAGCAAATCACCCGCTATCGAATCCAACATTCTGAATCCCATGATGCACTCTTGCTTCCCTTGTCTTATCATGGATAGTGCTTCGTTGATTCCATGTGTAAGTTGTAAATTGACCTGAATATCCCAAGCCAACAGGATTCAAACAGTCCAAAATGGACTGGCCTCCCTTGATGGGTCTCATATTCATGAATGAGCTCAACTTCCTTAACAAAGATCATGGCTTCCACCCTCGCCGAGGTTTCTGCCATATATTGCGCTCCCCAGTTAAACACTAGAGGAGCAGGGTCATCTTCCACAGGCATGGAACTACCAGATGGGCAGGCTTGGGATGAATTTCCTCCTTCCACACTTCCCTACTACCCCGGGCGTCTCTGCACGTGCCATTGCTGAGCCATTTTAACATAGAGCTAACAGTTTTGAGAGGCCTACACAAGAAGATGATCAAAGTTGAGCTTGATCCTGGTGATCCTTTCATCCTCCCAAGAAGAATATATATCCATTACCTTGATCATGATGATGTAACCATCCCTCATCTGCACCGGTTGATGTTTCCTTTTCGCTCCCTGTGAAAATTCTACCTTACGATACTAGAACCATTTGATCTTCGTCAAATCCTTCCCTCTGTGCGAAAGATTGACAATCTTATCCCCCATTAAAGGTCGCCTGGTACAGGACTTACTACAGTTGACAGTCCAGGTACAAAGACTCGATATCTCCCCACTAGTAAACCCAAAAGGTCTGATCCCTTTTACCTCACCGTACCTCGCAGACATGAAAGGAGACGGTTTTATAATTGAAGGCTCGACGTCGGATCGTCCTCATCGAATTGAGCGTGCATTCCACCATATACCTCTGAATCTCTCAACTGCTTCCCACCTATCCTAGCCTTGTCAACATCCTGCATGAAATAAATTCCATGTGGTATGGATGTCTCATTTCCTTCAATCGCGCCTGACATGGGGATGTGGAGAGGGGCTCTAGCATGCCAAATCATGTGGCCATCCGAAGTCTTCCCGTAAAGGACGATGGGGTCACGTGTTAGGGGGGAAGTCACAAATGACAAGGTTGAAGAGGGAACTTGAGTGCATATGTCCTACATCGAGGGCTGAGAAGTGGACAGTTGTTGAGCCTGTGCAACACCTGTCATCCCGACATCGTCCATTGCCAACGTGTCACATTTCCTCCATAACATACCATCTCTCTTTCTCTCATTGTCCTCTGCATGGAAGGAGCTAGCCTTTCCAACCCCTTCGTTTTCTAAGGCATCCACCACCCTATTACCTGTTCGCTTTACATGCATGAACATGAGCGCAGGATTGTCCCTTAGCCATCTTCTCAGCATAGTAATCCTGCATTCCCACCGCCAGTTTTTGGAGACCTGGCATATGGTCGCTTTGTTCTGAAGACTTCTAGCTATGTTGATGATCACCTATGAGTCCCCTTCCGCAATCACTGGGGTCCGTTGGTTCTGTAAGGCCCACAAGACCCCATTTATAAGGCCTTCAATATCTGCAAGGTTATTAGTGTTGGTGCCTATGTTTCCCCAACAGATGTTGAGAATTCTTCCCCATGAGTCCCTAATCGCTCCGCCGAAGCCAACAAGACCCGGGTTCCCTTTTGCATCCCCGTCGAAGTTCAACTTGAAGGCTCCCATCGAAGGATTTTTCCAAGAATCAGAGTTGCTTGGTTGCTTAATCGTTTTACTGGGTCATGCATTGTTCATAGGTAACTTCAATATTCCCCACCTATGAAAATTTTGTTTTTCTATTGCTTCTGCCGCAAAATTCTTCTGTGTCCATGGGGTTAGCATTATAGTTTCTTTTTAAGTGAGCTTCTATAATCGCCCATATTTCTTCCACCCATTGCTTTTTGTTTTCAAAAATCTTTATGTTCTGAGTTTTCCAGATTTCCCATACCGCAAAGCCCGAAAATAGCTCCCAGATTCTATTCACTATTTTATTTTTGAATATGTTCTTTGGCCACTCAACTATTGTTTTATTGGATCTTTCGTTATGTCTATGGTTTTTTTTAAACAGTTCGACTCCTTATTCCCATATAGTGTCTGCTATTGGGCATTCATCCAATAGATTATTTGTAGTTTCATTGTTATTTTCACATAGGCTACATCTTGAAGGTCCCAAAATCCCCCAAACTTGTATGCTATCCCATGTGAGAATTCGATGTTTGAGAACGAGCTAGCAGAAAACTGCAACCTTAGGCCACCATTTCCCTCCCCAAACGTTTCTCCATTTTGCTTCCTTTTCCAACATGTGAGTTTCAGCCGACAACCCTATAGCCTCTTTTATGTTGAACCTTCCAAGATTGGAATCCCCATTGTATATTATCCAGACCATCTTTCGAGGGGATCTTCCTGGATAAGAGGTCTATGTAGAAATCTTCAATTTCCTCTGTTGGTACCAGTGTTTTCCACCAGTCTTTCCTTTTCCATGGGACCTGGAGTCCCAAAATTCCCTTACCTTCTTTTTTGACTATTTTGAAGATGGTATATAACTGTCGGAGCATCGTCCTGAATTTCAATACTTTGCTTCTGGTTCCATGCGTCGCTAACGAACCGAGCTGACCTGCCTTCTCTTACCTCCTAGAAACGATGTCGTTGGATGAGGCTATGGTTTTCCTGAGTCGATTTCCAGATGTTGGAACCCGGAAGGTCCTCCCCAAATCTTATCAATGATTGTTTTGGCCAATGGGATGCATACTTCGTGTGCCATACCTTCGCCCAAGGTTCTTCCTCGTGTGTTATTCATTTCCACCATATCTTGGCTCCCATTGCTTTATTACTATATGACGGGTCACGAAGACCTAACCCTCCCACATCTTTGGGTTTACATACAGTTTTCCATTCCACTAATGGCCATTTCTCGTGGCTATCATCCCCTCCCCACAAAAGTTCCTTTAAATATTCCTGATCTACTGGGGAAGTTAAGGGCTCTAAAAGTCCATTGGCTGAGTTTCTTATTTAATTTATCCAGCAGATCCTTCTAAGAGACCTGTCTGATGGTCGATTCTCCAAGCGGTACTCCTAAATATTTGGAAGGGAGCCCTCCCTCAGAGAATCCCAAAATCCTTAGAATTTTCCTTTTAGTGATTTTTAGCGTGTTAAAGAAGTAAACCTGGGATTTGTCCTTATTGATTTCAAGTCTACTGGCTTCCAGGAAAGTGTCCAACCCCTCTTTAATGCCTCGTGCCTCCTGTACCATGGAAGACCCATAAGCATCGTGCCATCTACAAATTGTTGATGAGTTCGAAGTTCCAGCTCTTCAATAAGGGATATCCCTTTGATCTTATTCTTCATGCGTAAGTTCTTGAGCATTCTACCTAAACCCGCAGCTGCTATAATGAATAGAAAGGGGGACAATGGGTCACCTTGTTGCGTCGAGAGGCGCTCTACAGATCAGTATGGGGGAGATCTTGTAACGTTAGTAACGTTTGTAACATCTCGGCAAAAAATAATAGTGATAGTGAGTATTATGGGAGAGATCTTGTAACTTGATGTAATTGCGCCGAGAGGCGCTCTACAGCCCAGTATGGGGTAGATCTTGTAACGTTACGTAACGTTGTAACATTACTTAACGTTGTAACATTACGTAACGTTACATAATGTTATGTCGGCTATAATAAAAAAATAGAACATAATGTTATGTCGGCTATAAAAAAATAGAACATAATGTTATGTCGGCTATAAAAAAAACACAATATGGGGGAGATGTTGTAATGTTTTTACTTAACAAAATAATAAAAAATGCTGGCCTTGCACATGGTTTTAAAACCATAAACCATGTGCACATGGTTTACACATGGTTTATATGCACATGGTTTTAAAACCATGCACATAAGTAATAAATGTCGGCCACAAAAAACCTAATATGGGGGAGATGTTGTAATCTTTCTAACTAACAAAACAATAAAAAGTAAAAATTTAATTATCCGTAAAAAAATATGGGTGAGGAAAAAAACACAATATGGGGGAGATGTTGTAACGTTTTTACTTAACAAAATAATAATAAAAGTTGGCCTTGCACATGGTTTTAAAACCATGTATGAGGAAATATTGTAATGTTAGTTCATAACAAAATAAAAAATAATAAAAAATATTATATGTGGGCCATAAATAATATTAAATATTAATAATAAAATATTATATGTGGACCTTAAATAAAAATATGTGTCTTTTGGTTTGAATCAAATCAATGGATACCTACAAAGAGATTTGATCCCTCTCGGCGCTTGATAGAGCCTAGGATTTGGATCTACGCTGGTGTTAGTAACTTTTGTAACATGTCGGCAAAAAATAATAGTGATAGTGAATTTTATGGGAGAGAGGGAGAGATCTTGTAACGTGATGTAAGGTTTGTAACGGTTGTAACATGTTGACAAAAAATAATAGTAATAATAAATATTATGGAAGAGATTTTGTAACACAAAATAAAAAATAATATCACTTTAACAATGTTATTTTCAAATGAAACGAGATTGATACTGGTCCAGTGTTCCTCATAAGTCGGGACTCGGTCAAGAATGGCCACCAACCAATTTTTGGAAGTGCAGGGTGGCAATGCCTCTCCTGCATTATGGATTCTCCTATTTTTATTGCACTCAAATTGACCGGTGAAACCATCACGCAGTGCTTTCCTAATAATTCATGATTCACAGACGAATATGCTTTGTACACGACTAATCCTATTTTCAATACGATGAATATAAAGTGCAATCCATCAATTATCATATAAATAAAATTCAAGACTTGAAAACAGGTAGAAACTTGCAGTTTGGATTCAACAAAAAAGGCTATGGCCATAGCAAATCCCAATCTCAAGAGACGTCTGGCCTATAGATGGCAGTAGATGGCAGTCTGTTACTGCAGGTTTATAACACAAACCTAACAAACGACAGTTCCTGTTTCCAGGACAGAGAGGATCAGTCGGAAGTCTTTTCCATGTATTAATGTTGTATAAATTGAAAGCAACTGTACGCGGTCTTAGATGCTTAGCAATGCAAAGCCAATCCCCTATTGCACAACATACCAATGGAGAATAACATTTGAGAGGAGCCACAAATTCTGAGTAGGTACTCGGAGGCATCTGTTGAAACTCGGTCCATGCATTGCTATCACTACCCATGCAGTATTGCAATTCCCAGATGAGTATTTTTTCAATAGCTTTATTAAGCTTGTTTACAACTTTTCCAACTATCATTAGGCACCCATTGCTCTCTGTAAGAGACAGAGTTGAAATAGAGCATGGCATGGCTGCATCAAGTTCAGTCCAAATCCCATTTTCTGGATCAAATGTAACAACTCCATATTGCATCTCTATGATACAGTAGAACACACCATTGCACCACACTCCCGGATCGAACCCAAATTTTGCATGGGGTAGGGGGTCGCTTGCCATTTTTCAGTATCCAGCACTAGAATCATAAATCTCCGTATAAAGCATATACACTCTCGAGTTCATGAAAGCAGCTGACATGATGTTATTCTCTTCTCCGGCTACAATAAGTTTAAAGGACCCGGCATCATTGGCGAGACACATGGTTGCTTTGTGTATGAACTCAACTCTGGAAGTGGGAGGCAGTTGCATCACTGTCTTCCTAATCGAATTGTAGATTGATAATATCTTGCAGTCTGCAACGAGATTCCCCAAACATAAAATGTTGTCAGCTGCTGCAGTAATGATAGACGTGCAAGGGATTGCAGGATTGGGTATCTTGTACTAGTGCTCCATTTCGGAGTCAAAGGCGCATGAGAATTGACCTGTTGTGTAGAGGAAGAACCATGCAGCTTTCTTTCGGTATCTGTTCCTCCAATAGGCATCTGATAGGAGCAGAGATTTCCATTTTGTGCATACACTGCGAAACTGCACTGTGCAGGAAACCACAGCAAGATCCTTTCAATCATTTCTTCGGGAAACCCACTCCATAGGTTTTTCGCCTCTAATTACAAGCAGGCTGTAGGTATAATCTGCTTCTCGCTTTTCATGGGTTTGCGTTGACTATTCTCAGACTGCACTGCACCTTTACCATTACCAATGAAATATGAGCAACACATATATCTAGAAAAAATTAACCGTAGGCAATATTATGCAAGAGGTCAGACTAGTGTTGCCGATCGTTTGGCTAAAAACTAAAATGAGTATTACATGGAAAACAAGACGTGTAGACAGAATTATGTATTCTGAAACTGAAACTCAAAAGCTAGCAAATACTACATGAATGGTTGTGATGAAAATGGCTCAAACCATTGGATTTACATGACAATAATAATCCCACAACATGGAGTTGAACTAAAATGCATTCAAAGAAACCACGGATTTAAACACATACAATCACACTGCAAAATGAATTAAAACAATCCCATTGAGAGCCCAAACCTTCCAAAGGCATCAAGCATTCAAAACTTCATGGAATAATGGTTGGCAGAATTCGAAAATATATAGTAATTATTTGGTTAAAGTTACCAATGGAGCCCTCATCCCAGTGTTCAATGATGAAGTATTATTTTGTATTTTAATATGAAAATAAATTTTTTAATAAGTCAAAATAAAACAATCTAATATGGGGAGATGTTGTAATCTTCCTACTTAACAAAACAATAAAAAAGTAAAAATTTAATTATCGGTAAAAAAAATATGCGGGTCAAAAAAAAACACAAAATTGAATTATCCGCAAAAAATTGTTGGCCTTGCACATGGTTTAAACCATGTGCAAGGCATTCTAAACAACCCATGGTTTTATTGTACATGGTTTAGGAGGCTTTGCACATGGTTTTTAAACCATGTGCAAGGCCTCCTAAACAACCCATGGTTTTATTGTACATGGTTTAAGAGGGCCTTGCAAATGGTTTAAGACCATGTGCAAGGCCTCCTAAACAACCCATGGTTGTAGGAGGGCCTTGCATATGGTTTTAAAACCATGTGTGGGGAAATGATGCAATGTTCATTTCTAACAAAATAAAAAATAATAAAAAATATTATCCCTAAGAAGAGGTTTGCACGTCAAGAGATTTGATCCATCTTGGCGCTTGATAGAGCCTAGGATTTGGATCTACGCTAGTCTAATTCCTCTTGAGACTTGGAAGGGTGTGGAGTCGGTACCGTTATCTAGAATGAAGAAGAAGGCCGAAGAAACCAAATTCATGACCCACCCTTTCCATTAATCAGTGAAAACTAAAGCCTTAAGCACCCCTACTAAGAATTGTCAGTTCAGTTTCTCATAAGATTTAGACAAATCTAATTTTAGAAGCATACGTGGGATTTTCCTGACTTTGACCGAGTGGATGGTTTCATGGATCAAGATGATTCCATCCAGAAATTGTCTTCCTTCAACGAATCTCGCCTGCTCAAGTGAGATGATTAGAGGGAGTAGGGGACGGAGCTTGTTGGATATAATCTTAGAGATAATTTTATATATAACATTACATAAGGCGATCGTTCTAAGCTTTCCAAGGTCTTCGATTCCCGTCTCTTTTGGAATAAGTGCAAGGAAGGTTGCATTTAGAGCTTTCAGAATATTACTAGTCTTCCTTGAGTCCTCCACCAGAGCCCATACTTCCTCTTTCAGCCAATCCCGGCAGGAATGGAAGAATTTCATGGTAAACCCATCCGGCCTCGAAGCTTTATCATTCGCCATTTGTTTGACTGCAATATCAACTTCTTCTAGTTCAATTGGTTTCAGAAGCAAGAAGTTATGTTCTTCCGTTATGACTTTTGGTATGTGCCTAGAACCTCCCTCTGGGCAGCATCCCTGTCCCAATCAAGTTCCTCCAAGAGTTTGGTGAAAAAGGAGTTCAAGGTGATTTCCAATTCTTCCCGGGTTTCGGCAATGTGTCCTATTGTTTTCACTCTAGCCAAACGATTGCCGTGGCGGTGTTGAATGGTTGCTTTGTGGAAAAAACCGGTATTTCATTGTCCTTCTTGGAGCCACTTAACTCTAGATTTATGATTCCATAATATTTCCTCCTATTGTTCTCTTTGGCTAAATTCATGGATCAATGTTTTTTCTTGCTCCTGAATGTCCGCCGTGAAACCAGTCTGCATTCCTCTGATTTGCACCTTTTTAATTTTGCCATCCAACTCTACTTTAGCCTTAAAGATGTTACCAAATGATTCTTTGTTCCAATTCTTGATTTTTTATTTAAGGATTTTAAGCTTTTGTTGGAACTGGTACATCCGCGTTCCTCTTATGGTTGGTATTTCCTCCCACCATTCTTTTAATTTCTCCGGGAATTCAGCCTGGAGAAGCCAAAAAATTTCGAAACGAAATGGTCTACGTAGGTTAATCCCCACGTTTTCCCATTCCAACTTAATAGGACATTGGTCTGATCCGGCTGATGGGAGTACCACCGTGCCCTCAGTTCTCCCCCATTCATCATAATGGATTCTGAGACCAAAAATCGGTCTAGCCAAAAAGTTATGCCTCGGTCTCCTATTCTTTTATTATTCCAAGTAAAGGTGTCGTTATTTGTTCCGACATCAACCAATTCTAGGTTGTCAATAACTTCATTAAAATACTCATTGATGGGGTTTAGATGCCATATCCCACCTTTTTTTCATCAAGATTCCTGACCAGGTTGAAGTCCCCTCCAAGAATCTAGGGTTTTCCTTCTGACATCCTTCTGAGCATCCCTAAAGAGTCCATAAATTTCATTTTCTGCTCTGCCTAAGGAGGGTCATACACATTAGTCATAAACCCCCTGGTACTAATACCTAAGATATGAAAAGATGCAGAAAGAGAGTGTTGAGTTGCAGAAAAGTCAAAGAGGGAAAACTCTCTTAGGTTCTAGAGAATCATGATACCTCTAGTTTCCATTTTAGCATCCACTGCAATGACCTCACATCCCCTCCAAAATTTTCCTCCTATGCTCTTCAATTCCACCTTAGAGCATTTTATTTCTTGTAAGAAAATTATTCCTGGATTTTCTAGTTCTATGCTTCTCCTTAGAAGACGAATCTTCAAGGTGCTATTATAGCCTCTTATATTCCAGGATGTGATCCACATTGGTAACTTTTTTTTTTGCAGGAGAAAGGGCTACATCTATGGTAGGGTACTTTGCTGATGCCACCAGTTGAGCCCTGACAATTTGAATCCTTTGCATGTTACTATGTCTTCCTCGGTTCTCTTTCTTCCCTTTCTTTTTTCCATCCAGATCTTTGAGGGATTATGCCGAGACCCCTAGAAACTTCATCGATTTGGCCTCGATTATCGTTTTTTCCAGTAATGTGACTTGTTGTGGAAGTATCTTTTTAGGGACCTTCTTAGAGCATGCCGTTTCCAGCACTAACAGATGTATATCTCCTATCTCCATTTCTTCCTCTTCAACTTCCGGTGTCTTGTTGTCATATTCTTTCATTTCCTGAGTCTCTTCCTGGATCTAGATCTTTGTGGTTAGATTAGTTTATTGGGTCTGATGGTTTTGAATCTTTTCTTCTTTCTAGGTAATAATCCGCTTAGGTTCTTGGAGGGCTTCAAACCTATTTTGCGTTTGGACTTTTTTAAATATTTTAGGGCCTGTAGTCTTCTTGGCTGATCTTTTCTTATTTTGAACTCAGATAAACCCATCATAATCTTGATTTTCTTGTTCTCTCGTTCCCCCTGTTTTTTTGTTCTGCGGGCATTCTCTGAACAAGTGCCCATGCTAGTGACATTTCCTACATCTGAACAAAATATGTTCATAGTTGATTGCTTGAAACCAATCCTCATCCTCCCATGTTAGGTCAATTCCATCTAGAAGATCCTGTGATATATCAAGATAGATGCAAATCAGGGCATAGGAAGTATACCTCCTCTGTCGGGTTTGCTCTGAGACTTTTACAAAGTTCTCAAGGATGTTCCCAATGTTCGTCAGGATTTCTTATGTCTAGTACTCCGTCGGAAGGGTATACATTCTGATCCAGACTAGGGCTATTGCAATATTTTCCTTGTCTGGATTAAATCTTTCTTTCCACGGTCTTAAGAACAGACCAACAAAATTAAAGAAATAAGGCCCGCTCTCGAAGATTCCAGTTCTATCTTCTTCATTAAAAAAGATAACCGTGAAGAAGCCTTTTTCTCCCAGTTGCAAATCGTAATGGCCTTGTGGTTTCCAGGTGGTGTTTATCCACCACACTAAGGTCTTCTTCGTGGGCCAGATCCCAACAAATGTACCAATGAGAGTGCGTTCCTTCATGTAGGTAATATCCTCCCTTATTCGATCCAATTTGATTTGGAGCTTTGGTATCATCTTTGATTTTTGCACACATTTCCCAACTCTTCTATTCGCTCCCTTTGTCATGGTTTCTTTAATGGATCCACACGTGCATTCTCCATCCTTCTCCATGTGGGTATCGGGTACATTCCTTTTGCCTTTGTCTTTCTCGATTTCCATTTCTGAGCTCTAAACGGGGGGAACTGCCCCACCGTTTGTGGGCTTGTTCATCCCTAGACCCGCCCCCCAGCCTACGGAGTAGGCTTAGGCCCCTAGCCCCTTATTCAAGAACCGACAAACCCTGCAACTTGTAGCCATCGTAAAACCTCCTGCCTCTCAGACCTCGTCACTATTACCGATTACACTAAAATTTGAGTTCTTCTTTTCCTCTTTGTTGGGTTGGGATCTTGTTAATGGTTTGGGATATAGTGGGTAGCTTGTTACTTAAGGTTCAACTTTTTATCCTAGAGGGGATGTTTATTTATCTTCCTAATTTCTCCAAGATAATAAATTGTTTGAAGAGCACCTTTTTGGAGTTTCTTTTCGTCTGATCTTGCCTCTTTTTCTTCCTCGGGGTCTGTTTTAGAACCCTCCTGCATTATTGAGTGATTTGTTCCTTATTTTTTCTGACGCACCCTGTGACCTTCAGTTCTATACAAAGGGTATCCATTTATCTTCCCTATATTTTGATAAGGATATTAGTCCCCCCGATCCAACCACCCCCAGGTCCTCTTTGCTCTAATAGTTTGAGTGTTTCTTAACAACTCTCCTCTCTTGAGACAAAAGATCTGTCTATTCAGGAAAATCTTTTGGGGATCATATGCGCTGACCAACAGGTGAGTAACATTGTTTCCAATTTTGTTAGTGGCTCATTGGACCAGTATTGAACTTGTGCTCAAAGGGTGTTCTTGAACCTAACAGTATTTTCTTTTAGATAAAGAGCCACTTTCCTCTCAATTTTAGTCACTTGTTTCCTATTTTCCTCTCTATCACAGTCGACTCAATGAGCAACTGGTTAACTCGTTTATGGATGAAGGTGTTTCCAGATTCCTTTCCACCCCTAGGGGAATGTGGTACTTCTTAGACCTAGAAGGAATGTGAATCCTCTCTCGATAGATAAACTCAATGGTGGCATTTCATAGCATTTGGCTTGGTGTCTCCCTATCTAAGGGGCAGAAGATCTAACCTTGCATCTTCCCTTGAACAAGCCCTTCTCAACATTGGTTCAAGAAGGAAAAAATATATACCTGGGACTCTTATAGTGAATAATCCCTTGAGAGTTTCCCCATGTTAATGATTACTTTTAACTATCGAGGGTTGGGGTTTCCCTCTAAAAGACTTGCCCTTAGAATACAAGTGCATATTCACAAACTGAAAGTGATTTTTCTATAGGAAACCACAGCAACGGGGAATACCATTTGATTGACCTCAAAACCCTTATGCCTGGATAGTACTTTTCCTACATTGATGCAAATGGAAGGTCAGGTGGGATGATTACTAGTTGGAACACAAGGTTTTTTCTTTGTACTAATAGTTGGGCCTTTGTTTTAGGTCTTGGTACTAACCTCTTCTCAAGAGAGATGGGCATGGATTTCTCCCTTATACATATCTATGGTTTCTATCAGTAGAAATAGGCCTACCATGACCATTTTCATTAGTCTGGCTTGTTCTCCTGTGACAATATTATTTTAGGAGGCCGATATAAATTTCTACATAGGGGATGGCAATATTTTGGGTGTTAACACCCATAAAGACACGTTGTCATATTCCTTGTTAAAGCAACTGGATGAAAATAATCTATATGACATCCTCCCCACAAAGATTCGGCCAATGTGGAGTAATATGCTCACTTAGTATAGCAAAAAGGATGGAAAAAATTCTTGGCAATGATGGTGTTCTTCATATGAGTGATTATATTCATCAATGGCTAATTTCAAGTGGGGAATTAGAACAATTTTTATTCTATTTGAGATTAATATGGCCCGTCTCATAAACCAACAAGCCTCTTCAAGTTTAATGCTACCTAGATGGATGATCGGGAGTATAAGAATTTGGTTCATGATAAATGGGATCCTTTTGATGCCTCTAGTAGAAAATCCATGACCATTAAGTTCCTTAATAATCTCAAAGTGGTTAAGTATGAAACTACTATGTGTGAATCCAACAAAAGAGAGTCATAACAAGTAGATCTAGTTTCAACCAAAAAAAAAAAAGAGTCTTTCCACGAGGTTAATCCCTCAGGTCCTTGCTCAAAATATCATAAAAAGTAATAGTTGAGTTGGAATCCAGGAAAAGCAAGATATTGGAGTACTTCGAGGTTGCTTGATGTTTAAAAAGTAGATCCATTTGGATAAAAACGGGGATGACAACACCATTTTTTCCATAAATTTTTCAACCACGGGAAAAATTGCATCATTGTATGGCAGTTGGAGGATGATCATGGTGAGAAAGTATCTGGTTTTAGAAATTTGGTGGACTTGGGAGTAAACCATTTTAGTAGGTTTATTCAGGAAGATAACAACACCTTGATGGGTCAAATGATGAGAGTAATCAAACACTATCCATCCTTTGTTAATGATCAACCAAACAAAGAAATGTTGGAATTGATATCTATTGAAGAGCTCAAATAGGTTGTGTTTCATACAGGTGGATAAAATCTCAGGGCCAGGCGGGTTGTTGGTTTAGTTCATCATAGGGTTCGTGGAGCTCTTTGAATAAGATCTTCTCGGAGTTATTATTGAGTCAAGGATAAATGATAGAATTCTAACGACGCTCAATGCGGATTTTATATGCCTCGTTCCAAAGACAGACCATCCAGTCATGATATAAGATTACAAACCCATTTCTTTGTGTAAATGTATTTACAATCTGATAGCCAAAGTGATTGCCAGAAGACTCAGGGTTTCATCTCAAGCACTATATCTGATGAACAATTTTCTTTTTGGAAGGGAGACATGTTTATGACGTGGTGGGAATAACACATTAAGTATTACATTAAAAATACAACCCATGAGGACAGTAAAGGTAGACTTACTAAGAGATTATGACAAAGTAAATTGGATTTATCTAAAACTTGTCTCTCGAGGATTTGGGCTTGATCTTCAGATGGTAAATTGGATAACCTTATGTGTATAGTTTGTTTCTTTCACTATTTTGGTAAATGGTTTCACCTATCCTTTTTTCAAACCCAAGAGGGGTCTCAGGTAGGGTTGTCCATCAACCCATCTCCTCTTTATACTCATTATGGAGGGTTTGAGTAGAATTTTGTTACATGGTAAGTCTGACGTCAGATCATTTAGAGGCATTCATACTAGTGGACCTATTCACATCACCCAATTGTTGTTCATTGACGATATCCTTATATTCTCAAATGGTTCTAGATGAGAATTTGTTGCTCTAAAGTATAGTCTGTCTTTGTTCACAAATGCCACATGTATGATCTACAATCAAGGTAAATATTTATTATCTTTCAAGAATTTAAATCATGATGAAATTGATTGGATTTCCCCTTTATTGGACTTCCCCATTTATGACATTTAGAATGGCCTCAAGTATTTGGGTTTTCTTCTAAAACCAAATGATTACCACATAAGGGATTGGTCATGGCTTGTTTCAAAGATAGAAAAAAGGTTGCACCCTATGGTGTAATAAGTGGCTCTCTAGAGGTGGTTGGCTTATCATGTTGAAGGATGTCATTGACGACCTCACATTTTACAAGGTGTCTCTTGCTCTTGTTATGTTGGGTGTCACGAATCAAATCAAGAAAATTAGTTTTAATTTTCTATGGAAGAAATTTAATGAGGGGAATTTCCATCATTGGGTTGCTTGGTAAAAGTTGATGTTGCCGAAGGAGCTGACTCGACAGGGCTTGAAGCACCTCCCAAGTTTTGCAAAAGATATAGCTACAAAGGGTGCCTGGTTAATTTTTAAAGGTGAAGGGTTGTGAATCACTGTGGTCATACACAAATATATTGCTCCTCTAAACATTGAAGAGTGGTTCAGATCTAGGGAGAAATATCTTAGAAATGCATCTCTATCATGGAAAGTTGTGATCCTATATTTTGAAGTTGTTGGTGATTGGTTACATTGGAAAGTTGAAAACTACTAGAAGCTTAGAATCGACCTGGATCCATGGGTGGGAAATGAAGGGGAACATATACCCTCACAACATCTTGTTGGAAACCTTCGGGACCAAGTGTTTATCTTCTTACATCATATTGGAGATCCAATTAAATATACAATGTTTCAACAAGCCTAGAAATCAACATATGATCTATGAATCTATAATGAGGAAGAAAGAGTCCACCATAACAGTTTCATTCATAACCTTCAAAGATATCATGTTAGATTGGCAGATAGATTTGATGAGTTGATTTGGGTTAGCAATTCAATTGGTGGTAGCTACACACCTAGTATTGGTTATCAATTTATCATAGAAGAGGAGGATTTCCTTGAGGACAAATGGTGGCTTACATCGATATGGAGTTACAACTACCCTTTAAAGACAAAGTTCATTAGGAGAATTTTAAGGTTTAAAATGGACCTCCTAAGCACGTATAATTTTAAAAATACCCCCAAAATTTATATATATAATAAATGACCGAATCTCCCTAATATATAGGAAAAGCATTTAAGGTTATTTTATCAATAGTATAATGTCTATATATATAAAAAATTCGCTCTTTCATTATATTATAGAATCTTTTAAAATTGTGGTGAATCTTTCACTAAACAATAAGATATTGTAAAATCTTGGAAAATATTTCAATGAGTTTAAAAACTTGGAAAATCCTTCATCAAATTACAAAATATTTTAATGTCTAAATCAATATTTTGCTAGGAAGACTCGACTTTTCATTATGTAGATTATTAAGTTAGTACAATAGAAAAGCATATACCAGAGCTTGAATCTTTGAACTCCTATTATCTCAAATGAACAAATGCATGGATAAGGAGAGGAGGGATTTATTTATACATTTCACAAGTAGTATTGGGTCACTCACAACTAGAGGTGTTGGTGAAACACAACTACACTAACTAGATTTAGGGAAAGTGGGAACTCCACTTTTTATCTCATCCCTTAATGGTCCAACGGACATGTGGTGACCTAAATCTTGACATATCAACAAACTGATAGAATTGAACACTTTACACTATGGATTGATTATGACACCCACTAACCATTATTACAACATGGAGTATTATCAAGACCCACAACCTTAATATAGTGTATGAATTCCAAATTAGCTTATTTTCCAAATCTCTCATTTTTAAGCTACCCTTTAAGAAAAAATAGCATGCTTATCTATTTATAGATATGAATCCCACTTTTTCCTTTCTTTTGTTGACAATCAAAATACGAATTATGTCATTTGATTTAGAATTTTTAGAGTTAGTTAGAAACTCGCAATGGTTATTAGAAATTAGAACATGCATTAACAAGAATAGAAAGCAAATTAATGCATCATCATCCATATCATTAGAACTACTCTGTTAAAGACTACTTTTTCTTAGATAAATCGAGGAGGTGTGTGTATTCATGTCCTTGAAATTTTTGAAAGCATGCAAAATGTGGTAAAATTATTTTATCACCCTCATTGAATGCAAAAGACTAGATATCAAATAACATAACATCTACATCTCAGGCAAACATGCCATGTACATATTATATACAATCATGATGGAAATGAAGTATTGTGTTCCAACTAAATCATATATGTATCAAACATAACTAGATCCATTTCTGGATGATGATCTAACAATTACACATCAAAACAAGTCACTAAAAACCATTTTACTTCTGAATGAACCTTACAAAAAACAAAATATTGTAAAACAAGTACTGAACCCAACAAATTTAGGTCAAAAATAAAATTGATAAACTTTGCAATACGAAAAGAAAATCCTACCAGTAACAAACTTCTCAATACAAATAAAGGAATCTACCAGTATGCGTTGGAGAACTCTACAAGAACATAGGAAAAATAACGATCATTCCACAGTAGCCCTTCCATTATAATCAATGTGCATTCATTTATATTACAAACATCCCAAACATCAACAATAATATACACAAAATATGAACATATACACTCTCATTAACTCCTTAGATACAATAATATTTGCAGAGAAAGATCCTAATAAATAACATTTGAAACAATTGGGTCAAAATCAGTTTGAATATGTAAAAACCATGTGGCGTCTCTCCATAAAGAGTAACATCCACTAATAACTTATAAATGTGTTAATCGATAGTTTAAAGATGACAAGGAATAAAATAAATCACATATTTTGAGCTCTATAACACTTTCACAAAACCAATACTCCAAGGATAGAATAAAACCCTATTAACATTGAATGAGCCATAAGAATCAAGAGTGTCCTAGAATTCAACAAGCCTCAAAAAGCATCCATGATAATAAAAAACAAAAAAACATGATAAAATGTAAATTTACGATATTATAATCTATTGTAAGAATGGATAAAAAGTTTGATAAAACGAATACCATGTTAATTATTGGATGAAAGGCGTGATGTGAGTCTATATTCTCTGAGAAATTGCATGTGCGACATGCCCCTTCAAGGCTTGAGCTTTCAACAATGGAGATGTTATGTGAATATTGAAATGTCAAGAAAACTAAGAATGAAAAGTGGAATCGCATCAACCATAACCTTCACCCTGCAAGTGCAATCCGATGTGGGTGAAGCATGAATCATCACTGTAGCCTTTATATAAAATATAGCCACTTATTTTCCCTCAAGTACTAGAAATCAAGGGCTCAAAAAGGTATCACATGAAATTGACGAAAATACAAGCAAATGCAACCATATGCCTAAATTTTAAGGAAAATGGAGGGTGAAATAACCATTGGGAGCCTCCATTACTGAAAATTGGGGACGAGAGAGTGATTTCACTTGATTTTCTCTAGAAAACGAGGGCAAAAGATAGATTGGAGGGAGATTATGCTAGAGCGAAAATGTTTTTTTTTTCATTTTCCTCATTAATATACGAGAGGCTATTCATTTTGAATTTCTTTTTTTCCTAATAAATATTGGGTGAATATATTTTAGCTGAAAAACAATTTCCATATAAGAAAATAGTCCACTAAAATTTTGTAACCCCCTTAATATAGCCTATGGGCTATAAATAGACCCTAAAATTACCCATGCTCCTAAAATATATAATAAAATATTGTGGTTTTGTCATTTTGTGGAAAATATATATTTACAACTCACCTCTTTCATTACAATTCATGTAACTATGGTTGAGTCAAAATGAAAACATGTAGACAAATAAAATTAATATAAAATTTCTTCTCATATGACTTGAAACCTCATTAATTTTAAGTACATAAATATTATAAAATAAAATATTTAGTTTTAAATTATAAACTTAAATTAAACTTTTACAAACAAATTCTTAATTCTTAATTATATTTATATGAAATAATTTACAGTAATAATTTTTTTATATATTAACTTATTCATATAAAATTTTAATCTACATTTATTACTTAAATCTAATATCACATTACTTATTTATTATAATAAATTATATTTAACATAATATTACAATTAATTGAAACTTTATAAAAATCATAATAATTTTATCATATTATAACATTACAAATATCTACATATTATATTAAATATTATATTTATCATAAAAATATAAAATTTACAATAAATTAATTCATACTTTTCATGTTATAACACTATAATATATCATTCCACGTCGTACGAGAGTAATTATAATATAATACTTTTCATGTTAACAACACTATAATATATCATTCCATGTCATACACGTGTAATATAACATTATAATGAGAAGAGTAATTATAATATAATAAAGTAATATTGCAATATTCGCATTAATGGACAAGTACATTATAACATAACGAGTAGAATAATAGTAATATAGATTTTATGTTATAATATTGTTTTTGAAACTTTTACTTTGATTTTGATATTCTTGATATTTTGTCTTTGGAACTAAGGGTCCGTTCATGCCACCCTAGAATGGGCCTCGATATTTGTGCCAACTTATATGTTTTATATATGCTGTGATTTTGTTCTGAATGACTGTACATAGTTTTTTTAATAATTTTTTTTAAGTTTGTTAAAAATAAATGTAAATATGATAAGATGATGTTGCATCACACGATCCTAATTTAAGTTATGACAAGTTATGATTTTACTTTTGAATTTAAGTTTGGTTTTTAATTATAAATATAATTTTATTTTAAAAAGAGAAAATACTATCCAATGAAAGAACTTTAAGAATCAAAAGTAATTTATGACTATTTTTTCTATTATGAATATTGTTAACTATGAATTTTCATTTATCAATGTCACCTCATTCATAAGGGATGATGTCATTCTCTAGAATCCGATTGGTTCTTGACAAGTTGATATTAATAGTGCATTTTTTTTGTTTGGAGCATTATTCTTACTTTAAAATTCCCTTAATTAGTATTTGTTTGTTTAGCTTGCTATTACATAAAAAAAAATATAACATAATATATAAATATTAAATATTAATATTAATATATATTAATGATTAATTAGTTAATTAAAAAAAGTAAAGAGATGTATCTTTCATTTGAAAATGCACTATAGGCTTATAAAGTTCTACCAATGTAAATGTAAATCATCATATCTTATTTATCAACTTTTATATTTATTCATGGATTATTTGTATTTTTGAAAGTGGAAGTTCGAGAAGATCCATTAAACGGGTTTTTACAGTTGCAGTGGTATCAGAGCCCCTTCTTGGGCTTTTACATCAGTCTTTGGCTATAATTTTGGACATTTCATGGTCTATTTCATAACCTTTGAATTAATTAGGTATTTCACCTTACTCAAAAAGAGAGAAAGAGAGAGAGTAAAAAAGGGGGGCAGGGAAAAACAAAACCAATAAGAACCACACTTAAAACAACACATGGTTTCTTTTCCGATAGAGTTAGACTATAAAGTAATATATTTGAAATCTAGAACTGCATAAGAAGTCTTAAGGCTACTAAGGAGCAAGTGAGATTAGAACTTGGGTGGGCGAGGTAATAATCATTCCTCCCAACCACCCAATCTACAAGAAGCCTTATGGGGAAAAAATAAATTATTGAAGAGTATAGTATAATCACTACAACAAATCCTGGAATTAGTGTCCCATTTAGCATCCCTTTTTAGTGTATTTTTTTTTACATTGAGTGGTCAAACTAGAAGCTAAATGGGACGTGTCATAGACAAAACTTAAAGTATCTTTTTTGCTTCCTAGATAGCATCCTTTATGACGTCCAAAATAGCATCTATTTTTGTGCTTCCAAAATAGCATCCAACCTTGCTTCCTAAACAACGTCGAGGTTTGCTTACTAAATAACGTCATATTTTTCTTCCTAGGGAGTGTATGCTTTTGTTTCTTAAATGACATCTCCGTTAGCGCCATATTTGCATCCTTAATAGCACCATGTAAACATCCAATATTGCATCAATTTTTTCTACCACTTTAGCATCCCATTTTGCACCATGTTTTACTTCCAAATATGTGTCAATTTTTGCTTCCAAATTTGCACCAATTTTTGCTTCCTTTTATTAATTATTTAATTATATTAGTCAAGTTAACATAACAATAACATTAATTTTACAATATAAATTTTCATAAAATTGTTAATTTTAATTCATTATCAAAATTCAATAACTCAATATATTAAGACATGAAAAACTATAATATTGTCTTAACTCATTTATAATTATTGATCACAAATAATTTTTAAAATTGTAGTTTACATATTTATTTGATGAATTTATTTATAATATTAATTACACATTATAATTATTTTAATATGCTAAAGATATGTAAAATGTTATAAATTAAAGTTAAAATTTTATCTATGACTGAAAATTAGAGATGTTGAAATAGTTTACCTTATGAATTGATGGTCAAATTATATCTATAATGCATTTCATTTGTTTATATTAATTTTTTTTTTATATCACTCAAGTNTTACATAAAATTGTTAATTTTAATATATAATTTTAATTCATTATAAAAATTCAATAATTTAATATATTAAGACAAGAAAAACCATAATGTTGTCTTAACTTATTTATAATTATTGATCACAAATAATTCTTAAAATTGTAATTTACATATCTATTAAATTTATTTATTTATAATATTAATTAAACATTATATTTATTTTAATATGCTAAAGATATGTAAAATGTTATAAATTAAAGTTAAGATTTTTTTTATGACTGAAAATTAGAGATGTTGAAATAGTTTTGCCTCAGAAAAAATAGTAATTTTATTTCATATATGAACAAAATTACAAACGCATATGTATAAAATGTAGATAAATACCATTTTCAACAAAAAAACAATTTAATTTTTCTACACAAAACTTTTTACAATTTTTATATCGGGTAGAGTATTCAACAAGCTTTAGCCACAAAGAATAGATTACATATATCATATATCAATAAAGATATCCACAAAAAGTTTGTCCATTAATCTGTGTTCAAAACATCAAGCAATTGTTCTTTATAGAAGGGTTGATGACAGTAACTGCCATCCAAATCTTGTTCTAAGATCTTCCAACATCCAAATAGAAGCTGCGTGTCTTTCTTGAAAATCCTGTCAGCCACCCCATTCCATTCCCCTATTATCTCGAAGTGCACTCGGACTGCTTGCAATTTTAGTCTGAAATGCATTTGGATTTCGCTCTAGTGTAGCCTCAACAACTTCCTGCCTCACAACATCATTCTCAACATTATTACAACAATTGACGCAATTGCAACCATCACAATAAGTTCCAGATGCAAAGCATTCGCAATACAATTTTAGACACCGCGAGTTCTTGCAATTGCATTGTTTTGATTTTTTTTTGGAGTGCCTTCCTTCAAGTCAAATACTGCTCTTGGCCTTGGTGCCTTTGGAGATTCTGGTTTACAACAACCAGCGGCGCAGTTCGCAATGGGAGCTCTGTAGAAGCCAAAGACGAGGCTGGGGTGTAGACCCCTCCATAGAATGATGTAAAATCCATTTGCCTGACAAGCTTTTTCGCTGGAACATCCCCCACTTGCTTATGTTGTTGTTGAACGGAAGAATCCCCCAATTACTGCAGAACCATCGTTCTTTCTACAAGATCTTTCCCCAAGCCTTTATAAATTGTAGAGCAGAGCAGAATTATGCTGCTCGTGTTCGCAAATTCTTCCTCCTCTCCCTCCTGCATGGTCAAATCATTTTTATAATGCATTTGATCAGAATTTCAATAGTATTTCAATTGATTGGTGGTGTTAGCCTCTCGCACATTAAGCACATCGATATATAGTCATTGTAAAAGTTTAGAAAAAAAATTGAAAGATCAATTTTGAATATTTGTTGATAACTAAATTTGTAAAGTTTGAGATTTCTATACATTTTGATATTAAAATTTATATTGTTTAATTAAAAAAACTTTATATATATAATAACATAAATCTCAAAAATGATATATATCCATTACTAACCAATATAAAAATATATCATTGTTACACAACTATCACTTATTTCATAATAATAAGAATTCGTGATGACTTGCGGCTAAAGAACCTAAAACCATGCTGTCCAATTTTCCTTCTTTGCTTAGTCTTCCATGTCAATTCTTTTACCAAGATTTTTGCACAAAACATCAATGAGTTATAATCTTGTTTTGTAGCCAAAAGAAGTATGCATTTAATTCTTTCCATAACCAAGCATAAGGATGTGTGCTCGTTTCTATATCCCCTTCACACTCTAGCGACTGCAATCTAGTTAGCCATAATATATAGAATCAAATAGCTACAAACAACATCTTGATTATAGATAGTTTTTTCTTGCGCTCTTCAACTAAAGAATGAGCTCCTACAAGCTGGGATACACGATTATAAGAAGTAATAATCAACACAATACAATTTCACAGAATGAAGGAAAAATATAGCAATTGATTATACAAATAAACTTAAAAACCTCCATTTGCTTAGGGCCAAATGGATCCAATAATCACACGTGCATAATGTTATTCTTTGCACATATATATCAAGGGAAAAGGGAAAATGAAATAGAGGGAAAACAAGGTTTTATTTATTTATTTTAATAATTATAAAAAATTTAGTAACTATGAGGGAAGTAAATCTATGTGTGCATACATGATGCATATGTGGTAGTTATGTGATAGTCACACCATTCTATAATAAAAATATTAGATGTTATAGATTTTATGTGCAACCATTCATGGGCTCAAGTTCCACCAAACTATATTGTAGAGAAGGAAAAAGAGTTCACATATGAGTGTCTATGTAAATAGGGTTTCTACGCAAAAATGGTGGTTGATTACTCTTATAATAGAGTTGTACCACCATGTAAATGGAACTAATATAATTACTCATATGAAACTGATACCCTCAAGGGGCCATGTGTGGTTGGTGGATACAATCTTCTTAGGATTAGATGGATAGAAGACTATTTTTGGGACAAAGGATCAAGTTTATTCCTATGACCATGTCTAAGGCACCAAGACATGGAAACATAATGTCATGAACATCTCTATGAGGTTATGCATGGTTCTTAGAGACATTTTGCATGGCTATGGATGCCTTAATGATTTGTTTAGGGCCAAATTCATTTTATTATTCCCTAGAACGTCATTCCTAGGCAATGGGACATGTAGATACTACTAAAAAAGACATTATGAAATTGGTATCTCAATCATAGGAAAATTATACCCTCAGGAGGCCATGTGTTGTTTCTTAAGGCTATTGTTTCATCTCTATATGAATAAATTGTTCCTTTAGGGCTTGGTTCAAGTATCCCCCCTTGATAATGTCCATGGACCCAAATTCCCAAGACTTGGATACATAGCACCATGGATACTCCTGTGAGGTCATATGTGGTGCTTAAGGAATTTATCATGTTTGTATATGCTTCAATGGTTTCTTTAATTCCAAAGGAATCGTCTTCTTCCATATAACAACATCCTCAATAACTGAGACATCTGTGCACTACTCAAAACCACCTAATGGTAATTGCATCATCAATCATAGGCCAATGATACCCTTAAAAGGTTATTCGTGGTTGGTTGAAGGGACATTCTTAGTCATTAATGACTACAAGCTTCCTTTAGGGCCCAAGGTTCATATGTCCTCCATTAACCATGTTGAAGGACCCAAGACGTAGATACATAGTACCATGAATACCCTTATGAAGGCATGCGTGATACTTCGATACATTGTTCATGGATGTTGATGCATCAATGATTTTCTTATGTTCAAAGGCATGGTATTATTCCTTACAACATAATTATCAATGCCATGACATGTCCACATACTACTCAAAACCATCTAATGGCACCAACATCCTCAATCATAAGCTAATATTACTCTTAGGAAGCCATGTGTGTTTGGTGGAGGAAATCTTCGTAACCTTGGATGCCTAGAAGATTCCTTTAGGTCCCAAGATTTATGGCTCCTACATTGATTGTGTCAAAGGAACTGAAGACACAATACTTGCATACATAGCGCCATGGAAACCCTTGTGAAGTCACGCATGGTTCTTTGAGGCATTGTTCACGGATTTATGTGCCTCAATGTATTCTTTAGGGCCTAAGACATTTTCTTCTTCCCTAGAATTCCATTCCTAATTCCCTAGGACACCTACATAAGGATATTTATTTCTCCCTATGACTCCAATTAAGGACTTGAGATCCATCCCACTATCCAAAAACACTCAATTGTGCATATATCCAACTTTTATCACATCCGCTTTAAAGGGTGTATTTTATGTTTCATGGTTTTGATCATTTCCCATTACATTAATGATCTTATCTTAGTGTATAATCTTATCTTATTGAGATGCATACGCCATCAATCCTAATCCATTGATGGGATATGTCCTTCCTAGAATATTTTTGTATGTGAATATGGTTCATCGTTTCAGAATGAGATCTTGATGCCATCTATTTCAACCATTAAACCTTAGTTCGTAAACATCATCCGCATCAATTATAAATCAAGAGTTTGAATACAGCGGATTTGAAACCATGAGGGGTCTGTTCTTTTCTTCATCCCAAGCTTTCAAGGACAATATAAACCCTCAACACCACATTCCCCTCGCCTTCACTCTGTGCTACCCTGCTAAAGTCCACGATGACAACTTTGAAGACCAATTTGCCAATAGCTAGAAACTGTGAGGGTCCGTTCTTTTATCCATGTGAAGCTTCGAAGGATGATATAAACCCTCAACACCCCATTCCCATTGCATTCACTATGTGCTACCTTGCTAAAGTTGACGATGACAAGATTGGAGACCACGATGCCAATCGCAGGTAGTTTGACATGTTTTGGCGCCCACATATGGATTTTATTGTTTTTTTTTAAATTGGTGTAAAATGATTTTTTTTTTCAAATTTTAATCTAAGGTGAAGAGATGGCTAAACAAAATGAGTACTAAATGACACATGGATGGAATGCACACATTTTAGTTTATCAAATAATGTAAAATGATTTTTTTCAAATGTTAATCTAAAGTGAAGAGATTGATAAAAAGAGTGAGTACTAAATGACACATGGATGGAATGCATGAAATATGAATTAAAATATTATCATAAGTATTTTTCTAAGGAGATGAATCAAAGAGATTATTTGGCTTAGCTTAGACACTAAATGTAAAAAAGCACTTTTTGTAGCTTGTTTGCATCAGACTTTAAGAAAAAATGTTTCTATAACTTTCCATCTCCTAGTATGGTACACCATAATGTGGATTTGTAAGATTAATCATTTGTGTAGAACAATGATGAATAGATTTCTAACCCTCATATTGAATGATAACTTTTTCTTAAAGCTCATCAATTGCCATAAATAAATATTTAGGGGGGCGAGGAATGTTATTGAAAGTAACCTTATAGTGATGTTAATATAGACAATGAACTACAAGCGATTGTACTATTTTCCTAGGAATAACAATGGTGGCCCTTCAATGAATAACCAATAATAATGGAATTTCATGACATGAACATCTTATTTAGGAAACTCATATGGCCTTAGACCCTATGCGGCCTTAAAGCGCATGGTCAAAAGTCACCACACATACTTATAAAGATAATTTTTGGCTTATATGTGTTGCATGGTCACCATTACAAGTTTTCATGCATCGATGATGGTTCTCGATGGCTTAAACATGGTCAAAGGAGACACACTGATTTCTTACGGTCTAAAAAAGGATTGTAGTGCTCATGGACCATGCACTTTGTATGAAACCACCATGAAATCCTTGTAAAGAGAATGTTTGGCCTGCATGTATTGGATGTGTGTCATTGTAATGAAGATGATTATTAAGGCCCAAGATGTTGTATGAGGAAGATCAATGTCTTAGGTTTTTGGAGGCTATTCTTGGAGTTATATGGGATTTTTTTTGAATGTTAATTGGGACGTTAATTTGGATGCTAATTGGGATGATAATTGTGATGCTAATTGGGACCCTAATTGAGACGTTAATTGGGATGATAATTAGCGTCAACTTATAAAATGGGACACTAATTGGGATGCTAATTGAGACGTTAATTGGGATGCTAATTAGGACGCTAATTAGTATGCTAATTGGGATGCTAATTATTGTCCAAAATAGCGCCAACTTTTAAAAATGGATGCAAATAACGCCATTAAAAGCACCATCCCATGGAAAAGCATCCACTTTGTCCAAAAAATGATGAAAAATACACTAAAAGTGATAGTGGACACTAAAAAGGAAGCTAAAAGAGACGCTAATCAGAGGGTTTTGTTGTAGTGAATATACAATATAAAATATATCTTTCTCTGATATATATTGGGATAAGAAGAATAATAAAACAGAGTCTCATGATGAAAAATGAGAAATATTTCCACAAAAAATTTTAAAATATGCATAGGTACCCATATTAAAAACTTACATCCTTATTCAAGAGAAGATTGTCTGCATCGCTATTTTCCCAACAACCAAGAAGAATTGTATAAACATTGACCTAGAAAACAAATTAATGCTTTCAGAATAATATATCATTGACAATAACACGATTCTTTCTCATGATAAATATGAGCTTAAGAACCTACAACTATTTGTTGATTATTGCAAGGACCTAACTCAATTCAATATTGTTTCAGTGGTATCATTGGAGCAAGATAAGGTTGATATAATTCTACGATCACCCTGGTTAGATACATTTAGTACCTTCATGTTCAACATAAGGAAAATGTTTTTGACATTTCCTTACAAAAAGAAGAATGTCACATTCCAGGATGTTACACTGAAGTCAAGTTAAGGAGTTGTGTCATATGAAGACTTCAAAGACATCTCAAAGGTGCTTTCACAAGAAGATAAGAAAACAATACAGAAAATGTAGAAAGAATTTGATAAAGTCATCATGGAAAAAGAAGAAGAGATCTCTCATCTATGAGATCATAATCAGAAGTTGCTTCTTCAAATCAATAAGGCTAAGGATAAGGCACAATATAATCAAAAGCTAGAAGAAGAGAATCACGATATTCATAATAAACTATTAGAAAATATCGAAGAGAATGGCTACCTTAAGAAGTGTAAACATGATCTAATAGATCAGATTCATAATCTTAAAGATGATGAGAAATTGCAAGACGAAATGATCAAGAATCTTAAGAATGATAAATATTCAATGGAAAAAGAAGAAAATACAATTCTAGTCCTTGTCAGTGTTCAAAAAGAAGTCAATCTAATAAAAAAACACACAACAAGAAATCCTTATCGACACCCAAATTAAAGACTCATTTTGACCAACAATAGGGTCAAAATGAACATAAACAAAGGAGTTATGATTTCATAATAGAAAGAACTTAATATCAACAAAGTAAGCCAAAAACAAGAAGTTCCATACAACAATGCCATCAACAAGCAACTCCATTGAAGATAGATCTCAAATGGACAACTTCACAAATGATGCGACATTTTTTATTAGGAATCATAACTCGTATCGTTTATTTTCATCAAGTGTTGTTGTTACTAACACAAATGATCGAGATATGGCATTACAAGAAAGAAATAAGACATAAGCCTTGTCTTCAATAAGCTTTGAGGACAAAGCTTCCCTTAAGGAGAAAGCAATGTTATATAAAAAAATATAACATAATATATAAATAAATATAAATATGTAGATATCAAATATCAATATTAATTATTAATATTAATATATATGAATAATTAATAATGATTAATTAGTTAATTAGAAAAAGTAAAGAGATGTAACCTTTCATTTGAAAAGGAACGATAAGGCTTATATAAATCCCTACCAATGTAAATGTAAATCATTATATCTTATTTATCAACTTTTTTTATCTATTCATGGATTATTTGTACTTCGAAAGTGGAAGTTCAAGAAGTTCCAATACGTAGATTTTTACCATTACACCTTATAAAAAGGTCCACATGTGAGATTCAGTGCTGAAAAACTTTTGGGTTGGTCCTAGCAGAAACCCCATGTACAATCTTGTTGGAGAACGTATTGAGCATCTTTTCATTTTATGTGATTATTTAAAGGTAATGTGGACCTTCACATCTTAGTTCTTTGGGATCCAATTTGATTGGAATGGTGAGGACCTTGATAGTGCTCTTGAATCCTGGAATTATAATCACGCTTATAAATCTTATAAATCCATACCCATTATCTTCCGATGGGGGGTTGTGGACATCCATAAATACAGTTTTATTTTCGGATTCGTACATCCCTCCAACACAAACAACCACAAAAGGTATAGCCATCCTTGGCTTCTTTCCTCATGTTGGATTGAAGCAAAAATTTACCAGTATTTTCCAAGAAGTTATAGATAAGTTAGGATGTTGGTGTTATTTCAATAGGGCCTCACAAGGGAACCCAACTAGTGGGAGGGTGGATTTAATTCCTCAATGACCATCATTGCATACTGTTTGCAGTAGGTATTGGAGCTAGCACAAACAATAGATTGCAATTGATGCCAGTGAAGTTAACTTTAAGTATGGAAGTCTTGAGAAATGTGAGAATGCTTTAAGTTTTTTAGGATTCAAGAATTGTAGTTGACTACTTGAGAAAAAAGAGACACCCCCCCCTAAAGCATTTTCTTGCTTCCCATATATGAAATGTTCCTTTCCTAGAGTTCATCTGTGTTGTATATATGTTACATACCTAAATAATAACAACAATAAATACATAAATATAAACAATTAATAAATTAAGAGACACCTCCTTTGGTAAATAATCACCACGAATGCCTATTAATATGGCTTCTCTTCTCAATGTAATAATATCTCTTCTCTATCAATTTATACATCATTTTATATCTACGGATATGTAGGTTATTTTAGAAATTATGGGTTATTTCCGATCTAATTTAGAATATCCAACTATGGATATTAAATTGGTATTAGACCCTGTCTCTAGATTCAACATTTGGAAAACAATTATAGACCTTGTATGACTATTTTTAGAATTTCTCTGATTTTTTGAGGTTTTCAACCTTAACCCATCTCTCTGATGCATCATTCCTCATTGACTGCATCATTTCCTCATTTGCACGCTCTCCACACTGCTGCACTATCACCTCCAGCCCTCCCATGAGCCATCTCACACTGCGTTTCATCCCTTCATATCCCGTTGCTACTGCACTCTTTCTCTTGTCCCCCCCACGCTCGCTTCTTCCTTGCACAGACTTCTCCTTCCCTGGGCATCACCCCATCCCTCGCAACCCCCTCCCTTCTACTCTTCTCTAACCCCACTTCTCTACACATACTCATTGTTCTTCCCTCCTCATTGTGCCCAGTCCTTCTGACCATCTCCCTATCCTCCTCCATGTGCCTATCTCATCCACTGCCATGCCCCATCCACTCCATCACCTTCATCCTTTCCTCTGCACCCCCTTCAACCTATGGATTCCATTCACACCTTTCCCCCTGCCTGTGTTAAGGCGACCAACCTTGGCCTCCGGCTCTATCCAACTCTCGCCACCTCACCTCCGCAGCGCGCACCTCCCCTCTCTACGTCTACTTGCAACTTTCATTCCCACACACCCTCACCTGAGCAACTCCTCCAGTTATTGTGCCATCCACACGCCCCCATCTCTCCCATCGTGCCTCCATTTTCCTTGCTCCCCATCGTGTTCTATCCTAGTACAATAACTATCAATCATTCAAGTTTAAAACCCTAAATCATTTCATTTCCAAAAAAAAATATAATAAAAATATATTATTATAAATTCCAACAAAAAAATACTATTGAAACTATATAATAATTATTATAGTTAATATTTTGAAATAATAATTACTTTTTGAAAAGAAAAAGGGTTTATTTAACCTAAATAAGAAGACAAATCGAAGCAAAGTCATAATCATAATTATGGAAAACACATATTCAGTGATTAAGTCACAATTACAAGCAACGTTGGATGAGTTGGAGCAATATAAGGTGACCAATAAACGTCTACAAGTTGAGTTTAAGACGAACGATTTGTTAAAATCAATAAGAGACAATGAAAATTGTTGGTTAAAAAAATCAAAATCGACAGTTGGAACTAACCAGAAGAGATATTGATAAAATGTTATCTAATAAGGATAAAGAAATATCTTGTTTAAAAGTTCACAATCAAAACTTAGAATACCAGATCAAAAAGTCAAAAAATGACAACAACTCACCATATGGATGCAATAATGAATTGGAAAAAGAAATAAGGCGTCTAAAAAAGCTCATCATGGAAAAAGATACTGAATTGATGCAAGTCTGCAAAACATTAGAAAGTCAAGAAGTGGAGATAGGCCAACTTCAACAACAGATTAGTGAACTCCAGTAGAAAGAGAATGACACTAAAAAACACACAAATTAGAGATTGCAGCTATCAAAAGCACGTTATCAAATAACATCGAATAACTTTTCAAATTAAAGAACCATAACAAGATGTTAGTAACAAAAATTAAGAAGTTGAAAAACAATCGTAAGGCGGAACACTCTACTAAAGACATTGAAGGAAAACTCTAAACAAGTAGGAAGAAAATAGTTGCATCAGAAATCATAACAAAGATCTTAAGGAGCAACTTAAGAAGTCCGAAGGTGATAGAAAATCGCAAGTAGAATTGATTAAAAGGTTTAAAAATGATAACATATAATTAGAAAACAAGTTGGAAAAGATACAAAACGAAACATTTAAAACTCAAGGAACGAAAATACAACGCCCAACAAATATCACTGCTCAAAAGGCGATGCTCATGAAAGAAAATAACATTGTGAAAATTCCCTATTGACACCCCAATTACAAAAGTCATTTTGACCAACGACAAGGTCAAAATTAACATTAACAGCGAAGTTATGACTTTGGATGCAAAAAAGCACAAAATTTACAAGCTAAAGAGAAAATGGGAAGATTGATCCAACAAGGCAATCAAGAATCAGCTTCGAAGAAAGTAAATCTCAGAGGGATCACTTCCCAGGAAACACGACATTTCAGTTCAGCGATTCAAAAATTATATTTCCATGATTAGTCAAGTGTTGGAGTTACAAGTTCAGAGAGACATGAGAAGATGTTACAAATAACTGATAAGTCCTTCACTAAAACAAGATTTGAGGACAAAGCTTCCCTTATCACAATATCACACTTACATGTAGCAAAACCATGAGTTTAACATAGCACTTGGCACGGTGATTGCACACCACCAATCATCTTGTTTTGTGGATATTTCAACAAAATAGGTTATTGATGGAATTGAACATAATAGGCTAAATAGAAAAAGGGATAATAATATCCATTCATTGGTCATTCTCTATTATATTGGTTAAAATATTGTATGTATGAAAGAATCGTCCATTCCAACCCCAAGTCCGATCAAACTTGCTGAAGAGTTTCTATCGATTCGATCAATCAAAGACTTTTATGAAATTTGTAGATTGGGTTCCCTCTTTTAAGAAGTATCTTATGTTCATATATATAGGGAGAGGAACATCGTAGTAGATCAAATGTCAAATATGAGCCTTACGATCGAAGAGGGAAACTTGATCAGATGGGATTAGATGGACGAATCCCTAGCAGGATCAGATCCTAAACCTTTTCCAGGAAACACTTGGATTTCCTACTTTAGTGGGTCATAAAAAAGCTGGTTATGACATATGTTATCTCTTTGGAAATTTTTTGAGTATTTTATACTTGAACTTGAATAGTAGGACTATTTTATATTTTGAAGGAAGACACCTGTAAGATCTATGTAAGAACTTTTTGGTGTTTTTTTGGGATAACACCTAGTTAAAGTTTATGTAGAATATAATTTATTAATATAAAAATAAACTGCCAATATCTCACATTATCATGAGTAAAATTATAATATGAGATGGTATTTTAACTTAAAGTAAACTTTCTACCCGACCATTTGCACCGATCGGACGACCAGCAACGCCTGATGTGACAAATCACGCAAGCCAGGTCATCCGATCGGTGCAAATGGTCGGGTAGAAAGGTTACTCCTTTTAACTTAACATTTAATGTTAATTCTATACATAAAATTGAATACTACAAATATTACTCAATACAATTCAATCTCTTACACACAAAAAAAACTATACATTTATATATTCATGTTACAAATAATAAAACTAATTTTACAATTTAATAGTAAAATAAATTAATATAAGTTAAAAATGAAATTTTAAAACCCCATCAACTAGATTTCTTAGACCTAGATAATGTTAACCTTTTCGCCGAAGGAGTCCCTTATTTTTTCCTTACGACCAAACCATAAAAAATTGTAACACTTTACTCTAATATCGTCTAGAATACTTTTTGGAATGTGCATAATAGAAAGACAAAATACTGGAATTCTTTCGAGGATAAATTTTATCAATATTGTCCTTCACAATTTTATCAATATTGACAGGGCAATCAGTATTGGGTCACTCGCAACTATAGGTGTTGGTGAAACACAACTACATTAACTAGATTTAGGGAAAGTGCAGACTCCACTTTTTATCTCATCCCTTAATGGTCCAACAAACATGCGGGGACCCAAATCTTGACATATCGACAAACTGGTAGAACTAAACACTTTACACTATGGAGTGATTATGACACCCACGGACCATTATTACAAAATGGAGTATTATTGAGACCCAAGACCTTAATATAATGTATGGATTCTAAATTAGCTTATTTTCCAAATCTCTCATTTTTAAGCTACCTTTTAAGAAAAAAATAGCATGCTTATCTATTTATAGATACAGATGCCATTTTTTCCTTTATTTTGTGGACAATCAAAATATGAATTATGTCATTTGATTTAGAATTTTTAGAGTTAGTTAGAAACTCCCTATGGTTATTAGAAATAAGAACATACATTAACAAGAATAGAAAGCACATTAATGCATCATCATCCACATCATTAGAACTACTCTATTAAATGCTACTTTTTCTTAGATAAACCAAGGAGGTGTTTGTAGCCAAGTCCTTGAAATTTTTGAAAGCATGCAAAATGTGGTAAAATTATTTTATCACCCTCATTGAATGCAAAAAACTAGATATCAAATAACATAAAGTCTACATCTTAGGAAAACATGTCATATACATATTATATACTATCATGATGGAAATGAAGTATTGTGTTCCAAATCATATATGTATCACGCATAACTAGATCCTTTTTCTGGATGATGATAGCAATTACACATCAAAACAAATCACTAAAATCCATTTTACTTATGAATGACCCTTACAAAAAACAAAATATCGTAAAACAAGTATCGAACCCAACAAATTTAGGTCACAAATAAAATTGATGGAGTTTGGAATACAAAAAAAATCTACTAGTAATAAACTTTTCAATACAAATAAAAGAATCTACCAATACGCTTTGGAGAACTCTACAAGAACATAGGAAAAATAATGACCATTCCATTGTAGTCCTTCCATTATAATCAATGTGCATTCATTTATATTACAAACATCCCAAACATCAACAATAAGATACACAAAATATGAACATATACACTCTCATCAACGCTTTAGATACAATAATATATCCAGAGCAAGATCCTAATAAAATAACATTTTAAACAACTGGGTTGAATTCAGTTTAAATATATAAAAACCACATGGCATCTCTCCATAAAGAGTAGCATCCACTAACAACATATAAATGTTAGTCGATAGTTTAAACATGACAAGGCATAAAATAAATCATATATTTTGAGCTTTATAACACTTTCACATAACCAATACTCATAGGATAGAATAAAACCCTAATAACACTGAATGAACCCTAAGAATCAAGAGTGCCCTAGAATTCAACAAACCTCAAAAAGCATCCATGGTAAAAAAAAACATGATAAAAGGTAAATTTATAATATAATAAACTATTGTAACTATGGACAAAAAAGCATAAAACATTTGATAAAAAACATACCATGTTAATTACTGGAAGAAAAGTGTGATGAAAGTTTGTATTCTCTTACAAATTGCATGTGCAACATGCCCCTTCAAGGCTTGAGCTTTCAACAATGGAGATGTTATGTGAATATTAAAATGTCAAGAAAACTAAGAATGAAAAGTGGAATCGCATCAACCAGAACCTTCACCCTACAAGTGCAATCAAATGTAGGTGAACCATGAATCATCATTGTACCTTTATATAAAATATAGCCACTTATTTTCCCTCAAGTATTGGATATCAAGGGCTGAAAAAAGGTCTCATATGAAATTGACGAAAATACAAGCAAATGCAACCATGTGCCTAAATTTTAAGGGAAAATGGAGGGTGAAATAACTATTGGGAGCCTCCATTACTGAAAATTGGGGACGAGAGAGTGATTTCACTTGATTTTCTCTAGAAATTGGGAGCGAAGATAGATTGGAGGGAGATTTTGCTAAAGCGAAAACAATTTTTTTCATTTTCCTCATTAATATACAAGTATTCATTTTGATTTTTTTTTTCCGAATAAATATTGGGCAAATATATTTTAGCTGAAAAAATACTTTCCAAATAAGAAAATAGTCCACTAAATTTTGAAACCCCCTTAATATAGCCCATGGGCTATAAATAGCCCTAAAATGATCCATGCTCCTAAAATATATAATAAAATATTGTGGCTTTGTCATTTTGTGAGAAAGGTAGATTTACAACTCACCTCTTGCAATACAATTCATGTAACTATGGTTGAGTCAAAATGAAAAGATATGTACAAATAAAATTAATACAATTTTTTTTTCTTATCTAACTTGAAACCTCAGTTTGAGTACATAAACATTATAAAATAAAATACCCACAAAATAAAATAAAATATTTAGTTTTGAATTATAAACTGAAATTAATCTTTTACAAACAAATTTTTAATTATATTTATATCAAATAATTCACATTAATAATTATTTATTTAAAATATATTAACATATTCATATAAAATTTTAATTTACATTTATTACTTAAATCTAATATTACCTCACTTATTTATTATAATATAAATAATAAATAATATATTTATTATTTATATTATAATCTAATATAATATTCTAATATAATCTATATTATAGTAAATTATATTTAATTAAAACTTTATAAAAATTATAATAATTTTATCATATTATAACATTACAAATATCCAAATTGTATATATATTATTATAATAAATATTATATTTATCATAAAACTATAAAATTTACACTAAATTCATTCATGTTTTTCATGTTATAACACTATAATATATCATTCCATGTCATAACAATGTAATATAACATTATAATGAGTAGTTATAATACAATAAAGTAATATTGCAATATTCGCATTAATGGATTCTTAATGGATACACATTATAACATAACGAGTAGAATAATAGTGATATATTTTTTTATGTTATAATATTGTTTTTAAAACTTTTACATTGATTTTGATATTGTAGATATTTTGTCTTTGGAATTAAGGTTTCGTTCATGTCATTGTCATCTAGAATGGACATTGATATTTGTACTAACTTAAATGCAATGATGATGATGGTTAATATCCTCTAAGACCAAATTTTGGTTTATCGAGTCTAAAGAAACAAATTATTTACTTTGTTTTAAAATTGTATTTTTATGCTCAAAGAGCTTGGAGAGAAGCGTCCCGAGCACACTATAATTTTGACAAGTTAAAAGGCTAGGAAGGTCGGTAGTGCAAAAAAAATTATGAAACTGAGATCTAATGTGTGTGTACGCAGGGCACTCTAAGAGGAAGTGTTTTTCATCATCAATGTTCATATTCTCACAGAGATGGCAGATCCTTTCCACTCATCATGAGAGTTCATTCTTATCTTGGCTTTATTTTTTTTTCTTTGAACTAGTTAAAACAGAGAGATACTTTTGATCATCTAGAGTAGGGTTGATGACCTCCTTATAATATCTTAATTTTCTTTTAGCCTCTAAATCATATATTTTGAGCTTTATAACACTTTCACATAACCAATGGGAGAAACGATGGTAAGAATATTTGTTTTTTAAATACGGTGATATCTTTTTGCTTGAGGCTGCACGTGCTCCTACGCTAGGGTTTTCTGCTGCACGCACTTCCCAGCGGCTACCATGGCTGCTCCTCGGGGAGGGAAATCCCCTCCCTCCCCGCCTCTTTCTGTTGAAGAAGCCTTCAGGAGGCTTTTATCGATTGCCGGGAAGAAACTTGTGGCACCACCGATCCCGAAATTCATTGAAAAATTGGATGCAATACTTGAAATTGTCTTGCCAGAAGAAAAGCCCATTAAGATTGCTCTGGCTTTGGCGGAACGTGGACTGGTCGGGCAGTTCATGGGTCTATGGTCCTCCACCAGAACCACTGATGACTGGATTCAAAGGAACTGGAGGCCCCAACTGAAGCACAGTGTGACCTGCTACCCGGTGGGCAGAGGTTTCTATATCTTCGAATTCATCTCCAAGGATGACCGAGATCTCATTTTCAGGAATGGACCTTACTTCATGGGATCCCAAGGCCTGTATCTCAACCGCTAGACCCCAGATTTCGACCCGAATCTTGATTCCCCTAAGGAGGTACCTGTCTGGGTCCGTCTCCCAAATATTCCAGCACACTGCTGGAACTCTGAATCTCTGGAAAAAATAGGGAATGGGCTAGGCCGCTACATTGACAAGGCAGATCCCAAGGGACAATATTCCTGTGCTAGAATCTGCGTTGAGGTGGACCTTGAGGCCGGACTACCAGAAGCAATCAAGATCTCTGTGGGTGACTGGCATCACTTTCAACAGTTGGACTACGAGCAGCTACCCTTCAAATGCAGACACTGCCATGAACATGGTCACTTCCAAAGAAACTGCCCCAAAAATCAGGAAGGGGCTGAAACAGAAGGATGGCAAAGAGCCAAAAAAGGGAAAGCAGCCCTGAAAACTCAAGAAAAAAGGCCAAGATCCGGGCTGCAATCCACTAGTAGTAAGGGGGTGCCATTAGAAGGAAGGATCTTACCATCCAACCCCACTCAGGCGCCTACTTCAAATCCGATATCCCTCCAGCACCCCTCGACAACTGAAGGAACAAATGTAGAAGAAAGAAATGTTGCTGGATCGACTTTGGTAGAACCCACCGCCCCTAGTGAAATCCCCCAGCAACCAGTCTCAGATCTACCTGTCGCCATATCTGATGATATCTCTCTCCCCGTACCCACGGGAGAAATCTTGAAGGTTATCGTTCAGGAGGAGGATCCTTCAAATCTAGACACCGACCAAGGTGGTTTCTCTAATGAAGGAGCCTCGGAGTCCAGCAGCTCTCATGCAACGCTTCCAAGGTCCACCAGGGGAAGAAAATCAAAGAAAAAGCACAGAGAAGAGAAGTCCTTCCGAGATGTAGCCAAAGGAACTCAAAAAACGCTGCCAATTATGATTAGTAGAAGATCCAAGCAAGGCCAACCATCCAAGGGGGGCTCCCCACCCAAAAAAGTTTAAATGCGATACATCTCCTGGAACTGCAGAGGTTTAGGCTCCAAAACGAAAGAAGAAGCTCTGAAAGACATCATCAGAATAAACAAGCCGGACATTCTGTTAATACAGGAGACAAAAATGGAGGATTCAATCCTCTTCCAAGCTGGTCACGCCTTCTGGAAAAAGGGCCCTGGGACAGCAATAAGCTCAAAGGGGGCCTCAGGAGGAATAGCCACTTTCTGGGACTCTGCCAAATTTGATTTGGTCAATGAGGAATGCAGCGATCATTGGATCTTCACAAGTTTTCTCCATCGGGATTCTGGTCAGCAAGTAAGTCTCTTTAACATGTATGTTCCTACTCTCTTTTCTGAAAAACGCAGTTGTTGGGACTCCATTGATTTGTTTCTAAGCTAGCACAGACCTAGAAACATCATCATCGCTGGAGATCTCAACGTCACGCTGGCCATTGAAGAGAAGAAAGGAGGCTCCATAGTAAGGGACCAAGCTAGAGAATGGGTAGAGGACATCATCCTCAACTGGGACCTGATGGATATTAAGCCCCCTTCAGGGAAATTCACCTGGTCCAACAAAAGGTTGGGACCTGGTCACATCGCAACTCGCCTTGACAGATTCCTCATCCATTCTGACTTCCTTACCTCTGGTTTTTAGGCCACCTCTAAAATCCTCCACAACTGCACCTCGGACCACAGACCGATCTTGCTTGAACTCTTCTCAGACCCCATTCAAGGCCCTATCCCTTTCCGCTTCAGCCCACTTTGGTTGCTCCAAGAAAACTTCCAACAGGTAGTGGTGGATTCCTGGTCTATCCCGATCCCTGGCTCCCCTTCCTTCACCTGGGAATAGAAACTAAAGAGGCTCAAATCAGATCTAAAGAACTGGGCTAAGATCTTAACTTCTCCTACCTCCCTCAGAATCGCAGCCCAAAAAGCCCTCGAAAACCACCAGCATGCGATGGACACTCTTCCCATCTCCAATAGCACTATCTCCAAAGAATCAGAGCTTCAAAAGTCCTATTTTCAAGCTTGTAGAGTCGAAGAAGAATTCTGGTGTCAAAAGTCAAGAAGCTTGTGGCCAGAGAGTGGGGACAAAAATACAAATTATTTTCACAAACAAGCTGAAGCTCTTAAAAGCTTCAAAGCTGTAAATGAAATCAATTTTCAAGGTTCCCTGATAAAAGACTTTGAAGGAATAAAGAAAGCAGCCTTCCTCACCTTCAAAGACCTTTTTTCTGCGCCAGAGGACGACCCCTTAAATCCTATGGACCACCCTTTCGATCTCATACCTCCCCTAATCCAAGAGGCTGATAACCTCCTTCTTTCTACCCCCATCACCTTAAAAGAACTTAAGAGAGCCTTGTTCCGAATGAAGCCTGATAGCGCACCTGGCCCTGGCGGTTTTACTGCCAAGTTCTACATTAGCTGTTGGGATATTATTAAATTGGACCTTTTAAGGATGGTAAGACACTCTAAATCCACCTGCAAGATTGGGGGAATCACCAATTCTACCTTTCTAACTTTAATATTGAAAGAAAAAGGAGCCTCTTCCTTCTCCAGATTCCGACCAATCTCCCTTTGCAACGTAAGCTACAAGATTATAACCAAAATTATTGCCAACATGCTTAAAAAAATCCTCTCCAGAGTCATCCTGGAGAACCAAGGGGGGTTCATTAAAGGACGAAAGATCCAAGACAATATCCTCCTTGTCCAAGAGGCTATCCACTCTAGCTTCCAGAACAAAGAAGAAGGAATGGTGATAAAGCTGGATCTAGCCAATGCCTTTGACAGGGTCAGACATGACTTCCTCTTCTTAGTTATGAAGAAACTTGGTTTATCTCCCCATTTTATAAACTGGGTGCAAGGCTGTATCAGCTCCCTGTGGATAGCCCCTCTAGTAAACGGTAGATCCACTGACTTTTTCCAAGCGTCCAGAGGGCTCCGGCAAGGCTGCCCTTTATCGCCCCTCCTTTATGCAATTCAAGCTTCCGTCCTAAGCTTTCATCTAATCTCCAGCAAGCACAAGAATCTCCTCTCAGGAATCCGGCTGGCTCCAAAGGTAAAAAACATCAATCACGCTCAGTTCGCGGATGACACGATCCTTTTAGGTGGAGCTAGCATTTACATGGAAAACCAATTTAAGAAAGATCTTGAAGTTTATAAACTGATCTCAGGAAGCAAAATCAACTTTTAGAAGAGTAAGATATATGGCTGGAATTGCTCAGTAAAGGAGCTAGGGGAGATAGCCAGAACGCTTGGCATGGAAGTTGTCTACGATTGGGACTCCTTCATCTACCTTAGCATTCCAATCCTCGAGAAGGGCTCGAGAGCAACCCATTGGTCTCCAATCATCGACAAACTTAAGAATCAAATCCAAAACTGGGGCTCCAACTGGTTAAATCTAGCAGGTAAAACAATGCTGCTCAAATCCGTGCTCATGAGTATTCCAATTTATCAAAACTCCATTCTACTCGCTCCGGTCTCTATTCTGGAAAAAATGGAGATGCTGATAAGAAAGTTCCTGTGGGAAGGAGGCAAAGGGAACCTCCATCGAATCCATCTGGTTAGCTGGAATAAAATCCAAATGCCTTATAAGGAAGGAGGCCTTCAAGTAAGGGATCCGGCAAGACAAAACTCGGCCATGGGGGCCAAAACTCTGTGGAATATGGTCTCTAGAAGAGATAGCTGGAGCAAAAAAGTTCTAAGAAAGAAGTACTTCCCTGGGAAAAGGCTAAGATGTCTGGATAGTCCAATCCCTAGCAAGAAAGGCTCTCCCATCCATAAGCTTTGTCTCAAATTCCTTCATCATTTCCAACCCAATCTCCATTGGATCCCTGGAAATGGGAAGAAAATTAAGTTGTGGGAGGACTCCATCATGGGAGAACAACCACTTGGACAAAATTCTGGGATAAGGAACATTATGGACTGGGCTCAAAACAATAATATAACAACTCTTTGGGACATCTCAAGCTGGGAGGAAGAAGGAGACTGCATTTGGAAGGACTGGCAATTTAACAATCTCCCCCACTGGCTAAATGACGAAAAGGACTGCTTAATTCAGCACCTCCAAGGGAAAGCGCCTTCAACAAAGCACAGTCATGACAAAAGAGGGTGGGGCCAGCGCTCAGGTAGCTACACTGCCGCAGAAGGATACAGAACCTTCCTCTCCTTGCCTCACGCTGCTCCCAATCCAGCAAGCTGGAACTTTATCTGGAATTACCCATTCGTGCCCAAGATCGACTTCTTCTGCTGGAATGTTGCACATAAAAGTATTCTAACTGGGGAAAATCTAAAGAACAGAGGCTTGGAAGGTCCGTCAAGATGTCCTCTTTGTTGTTCTGAGGAAGAGACAATGAATCATCTCCTGATAACTTGTCCATTCTCCCAAGAAATATGGTCGGAGGTCCTCCTCCTAAACATTGAGGAAATCGATGTCCCCCAAAACATTTTTGATCTGTTTGCCACCTGGGCCACCATCTCTCCCTTTGATCTTCATAAAAAAGACCTTCTTAAATCAATTTGGATGTGGGCCCCCAAAGCTATTTGCTGGAAGATCTGGCTAGAGCGAAATAGCCGAATCTTCAGGGACGAGGAAAATTCCATCATCAAGATTGCAATCAAGTGCAAAGCCCTCCTGGGGGAGCTATCGGTTTCCAAGAGCAAGCTTAAGAATTCCAGAGACTTGGACACCCAAGAGAAAAGATGGCTGTCCGAGTTCCGGCATCCTGAGCCTATTCCCAATGCTCCCATCTCAAAACTTGCTAATTGGGAAATCCGCCTAGAAGAAAATGAATTCCTAATGTGGCGGTCCAAGTTAAAGAAAAGCACCCTATTTTTTTACGGAGCCTCTAAAGGCAATCCAGGGCTAGCAGGAGGAGGAGGAGTCCTCTTTTCGGACGAGAACTCGATCCTAGCCACCTATGCTTGGGGTCTTGGATCAATGTCCAACAATAAGGTAGAGGCGCTGGCATTATGGAAAGGCCTCAGGCAAGCCCATGAGAGAAAATTAGACTCTCTTGTGGTGTTTGGAGACTTGAAATTGATCGTCCAAGCCCTTAGATCCAAAAATTTACCAACCAATATCTTCCTAAGCTCTATCCTTAAAAAAATCCTCTTGTCAGCCGCAAAATTCAGAGATATCAGTTTCTTCCACATCCTACGTGGACTTAATGAGCAGGCGGATCTGGAGGCCAACAAGGTTGCAGTGCTGGGCAAAAACGTCCTGGTAGTCAATGGCAGAGATTCCCACTACATTATTCCCTAAATCGCCCATGTCAGAGATTTTCTCTGCAGTATCCATTCAGAACCGGCGTGGGTAGCATTTTCGAGTCACTCACGAGACTTTAAGTCATTTCCTTGGTACAACTCTAAGTGCTTTGGAGATTCTCAAGTACTTCAAATCGCCCCCTTACTCTTCACGTGATCCTTCTCCTCCTTATTACAGGATGCTCAGTCCTCATTTCGAGCAGTCCTCAAGAGCAATCTTCATGTTTCTAAGTTTTTGCAGGTTCTGGAGATCGCCTTTCCTCTTCACCGGCTCCCTGCGCCCGCCCAGCTCGATCCTGCTCTCATGGCTTCAGCGGGTTCGTCTTCCAATCCGCTGTCTGTGGAAGAAAGACTTGCTGATATCCAACAGTCCTTGGATGCACTCAAATTACAATCAGTTGAATAAGGAAACCTGCTCAAATCCAACACTGAAGAAGACCACAAGCAATGGAAGCAATTCTCCACTGAGCTGCGATCGCTCAAGAACGAGCTCAAGGAAGAAAAGGAGAGATGAAATACTATCAAGATGTTGTCTTCTCCCAATTCAAAGACGCTGCCAATGTCACAGGAGATTTTGGGAATCGAATTTTAGAGCTGGAGACAGCAGTTAAAAAGATTATGGAGAAGTTTAACTCCAAATAGTCTTCCTCCTTTCTCACATTATGTTGTTATGTTCGCACATTATGCTGTTATGTTTTGTTCACATTATGACACATTATGTTGTTATGTTCGCTTCAGTTTTTTGAGCCTTGGGGCTTAGCAAGTTACTATGGACTCCATGAGATTTTCAATCTGCTCATGAGACCCTTAAGTCCAGCTTATGATGTATTACAGCACCCGGTGGCTTTTTCACCGGTCTCTAATTAATCTTCCCCCTGTTACAGTCTAAAAAAAAAACACTTTCACATAACCAATACTCATAGGATAGAATAAAACCCTAATAACACTGAATGAACCCTAAGAATCAAGAGTGCCCTAGAATTCAACAAACCTCAAAAAGCATCCACGGTAAAAAAAACATGATAAAAGGTAAATTTATAATATAATAAACTATTGTAACTATGGACAAAAAAGCATAAAACATTTGATAAAAAACATACCATGTTAATTACTGGAAGAAAAGTGTGATGCAAGTTTGTATTCTCTGACAAATTGCATGTGCAACATGCCCCTTCAAGGCTTGAGCTTTCAATAATGGAGATGTTATGTGAATATTAAAATGTCAAGAAAACTAAGAATGAAAAGTGGAATCGCATCAACCAGAACCTTCACCCTACAAGTGCAATCAAATGTAGGTGAACCATGAATCATCACTGTACCTTTATATAAAATATAGCCACTTATTTTCCCTCAAGTATTGGATATCAAGGGCTGAAAAAAGGTCTCATATGAAATTGATGAAAATACAAGCAAATGCAACCATGTGCCTAAATTTTAAGGAAAAATGGAGGGTGAAATAACTATTGGGAGCCTCCATTACTGAAAATTGGGGATGAGAGAGTGATTTCACTTGATTTTCTCTAGAAATTGGGAGCGAAGATAGATTGGAGGGAGATTTTGCTAAAGCGAAAACAATTTTTTTCATTTTCCTCATTAATATACAAGTATTCATTTTGATTTTTTTTTTTCCGAATAAATATTGGGCAAATATATTTTAGCTAAAAAAATACTTTCCAAATAAGAAAACAGTCCACTAAATTTTGAAACCCCCTTAATATAGCCCATGGGCTATAAATAGCCCTAAAATGATCCATGCTCCTAAAATATATAATAAAATATTGTGGCTTTGTCATTTTGTGAGAAAGGTAGATTTACAACTCACCTCTTGCAATACAATTCATGTAACTATGGTTGAGTCAAAATGAAAAGATATGTGCAAATAAAATTAATACAATTTTTTTTTCTTATCTAAATTGAAACCTCAGTTTGAGTACATAAACATTATAAAATAAAATACCCACAAAATAAAATAAAATATTTAGTTTTGAATTATAAACTAAAATTAAACTTTTACAAACAAAATTTTAATTATATTTATATCAAATAATTCACATTAATAATTATTTATTTAAAATATATTAACATATTCATATAAAATTTTAATTTACATTTATTACTTAAATCTAATATTACATCACTTATTTATTATAATATAAATAATAAATAATATATTTATTATTTATATTATAATCTAATATAATAATCTAATATAATCTATATTATAGTAAATTATATTTAATTAAAACTTTATAATAATTATAATAATTTTATCATATTATAACATTACAAGTATCCAAATTATAATAAATATTATATTTATCATAAAACTATAAAATTTACAATAAATTCATTCATGTTTTTCATGTTATAACACTATAATATATCATTCCATGTCATAACAATGTAATATAACATTATAATGAGTAGTTATAATACAATAAAGTAATATTGCAATATTCGCATTAATGGATTCTTAATGGATACACATTATAACATAACGAGTAGAATAATAGTGATATATTTTTTATGTTATAATATTGTTTTTTAAACTTTTACATTGATTTTGATATTGTAGATATTTTGTCTTTGGAATTAAGGTTTCGTTCATGTCATTGTCATCTAGAATGGACATTGATATTTGTACTAACTTAAATGCAATGATGATGATGATGGTTAATATCCTCTAAGACCAAATTTTGGTTTATCGAGTCTAAAGAAGCAAATTATTTACTTTGTTTTAAAATTGTATTTTTATGCTCAAAGAGCTTGGAGAGAAGCGTCCCGAGCGCACTACAATTTTGACAAGTTAAAAGGCTAGGAAGGTCGGTAGTGCAAAAAAAATTATGAAACTGAGATCTAATGTGTGTGTACGCAGGGCACTCTAAGAGGAAGTGTTTTTCATCATCAATGTTCATATTCTCACAAAGATGGCAAATCCTTTCCACTCATGGTGTTTTAGGAACCGCCCAACGACCTGTTTCACTATGGAGCTCATGACAGTTCATTCTTATCTTGGCTTTATTTATTTTTCTTTGAACTAGTTAAAACAGAGAGATACTTTTGATCATCTGGACTAGGGTTGATGACCTCCTTATAATATCTTAATTTTCTTTTAGCCTCTAAATCTTTCTCACACCACATTTTCTCTTTAAACTTAGAAGTAACAATATTTTTAGTGTTATTAATATTTTGCAACACATCATTTTCGTTGATCTCCCAAAGGTTTAACCCGACCCACATGATTTGATCCAACCTATTTTAGTGCAAGATAAGATGATGTTGCACCACATGATCTGACCTATTTACATTATAATATAAAAGCGTAACATTATAATATGTTTATAGGACAAGTTATGATTTCATTTTTGAATTTAAGTTTGGTTTTTAATTATAAATATAATTTTATATTGAAAAAAAATATTAGGGAGTAAAAGAACTTTAAGAGTAAAAAGTAATTGAAGAGTATTTTTTCTATTATAAGTATTGTTAATTATGAATTTGACAACTAAACAATTTTAATTCAAGTAACGTTACCTTATTCATAAGGGATGATGTGATTCTCTAGAATCCGATTGGCTCTTTACAAGTTGATATTAATAGTGCATTTTTTGTTTTGTTTTGAGCTTCATTCTTACTTTAAAATTATCTTAGTTAGTATTTGTTTGTTTGGCTTTTTGTTATATAAAAAATATAACATAATATATAAATATTAAATATTAATATAAATATATATTAATAATTAATAATGATTAATTAGTTAATTAGAAAAAGTAAAGAGATGTATCTTTCATTTGAAAATGCATGATAAGGGTCATATAAATTCCTACCAATGTAAATGTAAATCATCATATCTTATTTATCAACTTTTATATTTAGTCATGGATTATTTGTATTTTTGAAAGTGGAATTTCGAGAAGTTCCAGTAAACGGATTTTTACCGTTACAGTGGTATCAGAGCCCCTTCTTAGGCTTTTACGCCAGCCTTTGGCTAGTATTTTGGATATTGTCTCGTCTATTTCATAGTTTTTGAATTAATTAGGTATTTGAGCTTACTCAAATAAAGAGAGAGAGAGAGAAAGTAAAAAGAAAAAGAAGAAAGAAGAGAGAGGGAAGAAAAAAAAAGGACAAGCAAAAACAATAGAAACCACACTTAAAAACAACACATGGTTTCTTTTCCAATATAGTTAGAATATAAAGTAATATATTTGAAATCTGGAAGAGCATAAGAAGTCTTAAGGCTACTAAGGAGCAAGTGAGATTTGAAATTGGGTGGGGAAGGTAATAATCAATCCTCCCAACCACCCAATATACACGAAGCCTTAAGGGAAAAAAATTAATTATTGAAGAGTATAGTACAATATACAAGATAAAAGATGTCTTTCTTTGATATATCTCGGGATAAGAAGCATAATAAAACAGAGTCTTGTGACAAAAAAACAATGAAGATTCCCGCAAAATTTTTAAAAATACGCATACCCCATATTAAAAACTTACAGGCTTATTCAAGAGAAGACTGTTTGCATCATTATTTTCCTGACAACCAAGAAGAATTGTATAAACGTTGACCTAGAAAACCAATTAATGCTTTCAGAATAAGATATCATTAACAATAAGATGATTCGTTCTCATGATAAATATGAGCTTAAGAACCTACAACTATTTGTTGATGATTGCAAGGACCTAACTCAATTCAGTATTGTTTCAGTGGTATCATTGGAGCAAGACAAGGTTGATATAATTATGTGGTCACCTTGGTTAGATACATTGGGTACCTTCATGTTCAACACAAGGAAAACGTTTCTGACATTTCCTTACAAAAAGAAGAATGTCACATTCCATGATGTTACACTGAAGTCAAGTTAAGGATTTGTGTCATCTGAAGACTTCAAAGACATCTCGAAGGTGATTTCACAAGAAGGTCAAAATTCAATACAAAAAATGTAGAAAGAATTTGATAAAGTCGTCATGGAAAAATAAAGAAGATGTCTCTCTTCTAAGAGATCATAATCAGAAGTTGCTTCTTCAAATCAAGAAGGCTAAGGATGTGACACAATATAATCAAAATCTATAAGAGGAGAATCAATATCTTCAATATCTTTTAGAATAGAAAGAACACAAAATCAACAAACTAAGCAAAAAAAAGAAGTTCCATTCAACAAAGCCATCAACAAGCAACTCCATTGAGGATAGATATCGGATGGACCACTTCACAAATGATGCAACATTTGTTGTTGGGAATTCGTAACTCGTGTCGTTTTGTTTCATCAAGTGTTGCAATTTCTAACAGAAAGGATCGAGATATGACATTACAAGAAAGAAATCAGACGTAAGCCTTGACTTCAATAAGCTTTGAGGACAAAGCTTTCCTTAAGGGGAAGGCAATGTTATATAAAAAATATAGTATAATATATAAATATATATATTACATATCAATATTAATTATTAATATTAATATATATTAATAATTAATAATGATTAATTAGTTAATTAAAAAAAGTAAAGAGATGTACCCTTTCATTTGCAAAGGCACGATAAGGCTTATATAAATCCCTACCAATGTAAATGTAAATCATCATATCTTATTTATCAATTTTTTTATCTATTGATGGATTATTTGTACTTTCGAAAGTGGAAGTTCGAGAAGTTCCACTAAACATATTTTTACCGTTACACCTTATAAAGAAAGGTCCACGTGTGAGACTCAGTGCTGGAAAATTATTGGGTTGGTCCTAATAGACACCCCCTCTACAACAGACACCCCCTTTGCAACATTGTTGGAGAATATATTGAGCATCTTTTCATTTTATGTGATTATTTAAAGGTAATGTGGACCTTCGCATCTTAGTTCTTTGGGATTTGGTTTGTTTGGAATGGTGAGGACCTTGATAGTGCTCTTGAATCCTGGAATTATAATCACGCTTATAAAGCTTATAAATCCCTACCCATTATCTTCTTTTGGGGGGGTGGACATCCATAAATAGAGTAAATTTTTGGGATTCTTACATCCCTCCAGCACAAACAACCATAAGAGGTATATCCATCCTTGTATTCTTTCCTCAAGCTGGATTGAAGCATAAATTTAGAAGTATTTGCTAAGAAGTTATAGATAAGTCAGGATGTTGGTGTTATTTCAATAGGGCCTCACAAGGGAACCCAACTAGTGGGAGGGTGGATTTAATTCCTCAATGACCATCATTGCATACTGTTTGCAGTAGGTATTGGAGCTAGCACAAACAATAGATTGCAATTGATGCCAGTGAAGTTAACTCTAAGTATGTAAGTCTTGAGAAATGTGAGATTTTTTAAGTTTTGGGGGATTCAAGAATTGCAATTGACTACCTAAGAAAAAAGATACCCCCCCAAAGCATTTTATTTCCTCCCATATATGAAATGTTCCTTTCTTGGAGTTCATATGTGCTCTATCTTTGTTACATACCTAAATAATAACATAAATATAAACAATTAATAAATTAAGAGACACCTCCTTTGGTAAATAATCACCATGAAGGCCTATTAATATGGCTTCTCTTCTCAATGTAATGATATCTCTTATTTATCAATTTATACATAATTTTATATCTATGGATATGTGGGTTATTTCAGAAATTATGGGTTATTTCTGAGTTAATTGAGAATATCTAACTATGGATATTACATCGGTATCAGACCCTGGCTCTAAATTCAGCATTTGGACAACAATTACAGAGCGTGTCTGACTATTTTCAGAATTTCATCGAGTTTTTGAGGTTTTTAACCTTAAACCATCTCTCTGCTACATCATTCCTCATTGACCACATCATTTCCTCATTTTCCCACTCTCCACACTGTTGCACTATCACCTTCGTCCCTCCCACGTGCCATCTCACACTGAGTTGTGTCACTTCATACCCTGTTGCTACTGCACTCTTGCTCTTGTTTTCCCCACGCTCGCTTCTTCCCTATGCATCCTTCTCCTTCCTTGCGCATCACCCCAGCCCTCACAGATCCCTCCCTTATATTTTTCGTGAACCCCACTTCTCTACATCTTCTCGTCGTTCTTCCCTCGTCACCATGCTCACTCCTTCTCGCCACATCCCCATCCTAACCTGCGTGCCTATATCCTCCACCACCATGCCCCATCCACTCCATCACCTTCATCCTTTCCTCTACACCCACTTCAACCTCTGGTCTCCCTTCATGCCCCTCCCCCTGTGTGTGTTGAGGCCACCAACCTTGGCCTCCGGCTCTGTCTAGTACCCGCTGACTCCCCTCCATAGCCTACACCTCCCCTCTCTACGTCCACTTGCATATTTCCTTCCCACATGCCCTCACCAACGTAGCTCCTCTAGTTGTTATTCCCTCCACATGCCCAACTACAAACCCCCATCTCTCCCGGCGTGCCTCTATTTCCCTCACTCCCCGTCATGTTCCATCCTACTGCAATCACCGTCAACCATTCAAGTTTAAAACCCTAAATCATTTCATTTCCAAAAAAAAATTATAATAATAATATACTATTATAAAACTATATATTATTATAAATTCCAACAAAAAAATTATTATTATTGAAACTATATAATAATTATTATTATTGTTAATATTTTGAAATAATAATTATTTTTTGAAATTTAAAAATGGTTTATTTACCCTAAATAAGAAGACAAATCGAAGCAAAGTCATAATCGCAACTATGGAAAACACATATTCAGTAATTAAGTCACAATTACAAGCAACGTTGGATGTGTTGGAGCAAGATAAGGTGACAAATAAACGTCTACAAGTTGAGGTTAAGATGAATGATTTGTTAAAATCAATAAGAGATGATCAAAATTGTCGCTTAAAAAATAAAAATTGACATCTAGAACTAACCAAAAGAGGTACCGAGAAAATGTTATCTAACAAGGAAAAAGAAATATCTTGTTTAAAAGTTCACAATCAATACTTAGAAGACCAAATTAGTAAGTCAAAAAATGAACACAAATCACCATATGGAAGCGATAACGAATTGGAAAAAGAAATAAGGTGTCTAAACAAGCTCATCATGGACAAAGATACTGAATTGGCACAAGTCTACAGAACATTAGAAAGTCAAGAAGCAGAGATAGGTCAACTTCAACAACATATTAGTGAACTCCAACAGAAAGAGAATGCCACCTAAAAAACGCACAAATCAGAGATTGCAGTTGTCAAAAGCACGTTATCAAATAACACCGAAGATATTTTTAGATTAAAGAACCATAACAAGATGTTAGTCACAAAAATTAAGAAGTTGAAAAATAGTCGGAAGGCATAACATTTTACTGAAGACATTGAAGGAAAACTTTTAGACAAGCAGGAAGAAAATAGTTGCATCATAAATCATAACAAAGATGTTACTAGGAGAAACTTAAGAAGTCTGAAGATGACAGAAAATCGCAAGTAGAATTGATTAAAAAGTTTAAAAATGATAGCATACAATTAGAAAACAAGTTGGAAAAGATACAGAATGAAACATTAAAAACTCAAGGAATGAAAATACAATGTCCAACACATATCGATGCTCAAAAGACTATGCTCGTTAAAGAAAATAACATTGTGAAAATTTCCTATCGACGCCCCAATAACAAAAGTTAATTTGACCAACAATAGGGTGAAGATGAATATAAACAGAGAAGTTATGACTTCGGATTGGAAAAAGCAAAAAATATAAAACCTAAATAGAAAATGGGAATATTTATCCAACAAGGAAATCAACAATCAGCTCCGATGAAGGTAAATCTCGAATGGATCACTTCCCAGGAAATGTGAAATTTCAATTCAGGGATTCAAAAATTATATTGCCATGTTTCATCAAGTTTCGGAGTTACAGGTTTAGAGAGACATGAGAAGATGTTACAAATAACCGATAAGTCCTTCACTAAAACAATCTTTGAGGACAAATGATTCCCTTAAGGGGAAGGAAATGTTACATACCTAACTAATAACAACAATAAATACATAAATATAAACAATTAATAAATTAAGAGACACCTCCTTTGGTAAATAGTCACCACGAAGGCCTATTAATATGGATTATCTTCTAAATGTAATGATATCTCTTATCAATCACTTTATACATCATTTTATATCTATAGATATGTGGGTTATTTCTGAAATTATGGGTTATTTCTGAGTTAATTGAGAATATCCAACTATGGATATTGCATTGGTATCATACCCTGGCTCTAGATTCGGCATTTGGCCAAAAATTATAGACCTTGTTTGATTATTTTCGGAGTTTCTCTAAGTTTTTGAGGTTTTTAACCTTAACCCATCTCTCTGCTGCATCATTCCCCATTGACCGGATCATTTCCTTGTTTGCACTCTCTCCACACTGCTACACTGTCACCTTTGACCCTCCCACGCGCCATCTCACACTATGTTGTGTCCCTTCATACCCCATTGCTACTGTACTCTTGCTCTTGTTTCCCCCGTGCTTGCTTCTTCCCTACGCGGCCTTCTCCTTCTCGGCGCATCACCCCAGCCCTCGCAACTCCCTCCCTTCTACTCCTCTCTAACCCCACTTCTCTACACATGCTTGTCGTACTTCACTCCTCACCGTGCTCACTCCTTTCGGCCATCTCCCCATCCTCCTCTGCATGCCTATCTCCTCCACCACCACGATGTTTGAATTATTGTGCCATTAATCTTCAAGAAATAAGTGCAATTAGATTGTATTATTATGCGGTGTAAAGGAATGAATAATACACATTGAAAAAGACCAATTTCACTAGAAACAGATAGGTATTGCTCAATATAATTACAGTATGAACTTCATTAATTCCAGCAATATACAACAATGTTACATAAAGGAGAATTTGAATCATGTAGATATGCTTTGAATCTACTAACTCATTCCGGCTGCATGGCTAACTAGAAGTGTCTAAATCACTATCAGAGTTCACTAGATCAACTTTAGTTGTCTAATTCAGTCTCTCAATCTGTTATAATCAATTAAACTAGTCTAACTGATGTGGTAGGTGAGAACATGCGCCTACCCACATGCAGCCATGCAATACTGGCGCTAATTGAATAGGAGGACATCTAACTGAAGGTAGTTGGAGCATAACTTAGCTTTACTAGTCACCAACTACCAGCAACTGAAGGAGGTTGGTGCCAGCACTCCCGATGGCTCCTAAATTGTAGGGATTGGTCTAGGAAGCTCATAAACTAATGCATGAAGGTGTAGTCAGTTGTAGTTAACCTTTTTCCGTGTTCCCTGCACTCTAGTGACTGGTACATGTGGCCCCAATGGTACTAGTGGACCCAATAATAACTAAATGACTCCTAAGTTAAGAAAATATAATCTAATAGACCAGTTTTATTAAGGAAGGATTATAAGTCCTAACACACGTCCCACCCACTCCATCACCTTCATCCTTTCCTATGCACCTCTGTCAACCTCTGACTTCCATTCATGACCCTCCCCATGCATGCGTTGAGGCCACGAACCCTGGCCTACGACTCCATCCAGCCCCAACCACCTCCCCTTCACAGCCCACACCTCCCCTCTTTGCGTCCACTTGCAGCTTTCCTTTCCCACACACCCTCACCTTCACAACTCCTCTAGCTGATGCGCCTTCCACATGCCCCCATCTCTCCTGATATGACTCCATTTCCCTTGCTCCCCATCGTGTTCCATCCTACTACGATCACCGTTAGCCATTCAAGTTTAAAACCCTAAATCATTTCATTTCCAAAAAAAAAAATACTAACAATATACTATTATAAAAATATATATTATTATAAAATCCAACACAAAAAATAAAAAATATTACTATTGAAACTATATAATAATTTATTATTTCATAATAATAATTATTATTATAGTTAATATTTTGAAATAATAATTATTTTTTGAAAAAAATGGGTTTATTTAACCTAAATAAGAAGATTAATCGAAGCAAAGTCGTAATCGCAACTATAGAAAACACATATTCAATAATTAAGTCATAATTACAAGCAACTTTGGACGAGTTGGAGCAATATAAGATGACCAATAAACGTCTACAAGTTGAGGTTAAGACGAATGATTTGTTAAAATCAATAAGAGATGATGAAAATTGTCACTTAAAAAATAAAAAAATCGACAGTTTGAACTAACAAGAAGAGATACCGAGAAAATGCTATCTAATAAGGATAAAGAAATATCTTGTTTAAAAGTTCACAATCAAAACTTAGAATACCGGATCAGAAAGTCAAAAAATGACGACAAATCACCATATGGAAGCGACAACGAATTGGAAAAAGAAATAAGGCGTCTAAACAAGCTAATCATGGACAAAGATACTAAATTGGCGTAAGCCCGCAGAACATTAGAAAGTTAAGAAGTAGAGATAGGCCAACTTCAGCAACAGATTAGTGAACTCCAACATAAAGAGAATGACACTAAAGAAACGCACAAATTGGAGATTGCAGCTGCCAAAAGCACATTATCAAATAACACCAAAGACATTTTCATATTAAAGAACCATAACAAGATGTTAGTCACGAAAATTAAGAAGTTGAAAAATAGTCGTAAGGCATAACACTCTATTGAAGAAATTGAAGAAAAACTTTTAGACAAGCAGAAAGAAAATAGTTGTATCATAAATCATAACGAAGATCTTAAGGAGCAACTTAAGAAGTACGAAGATGACAAAAAATTGCAAGTAGAGTTGATTAAAAAGTTAAAAAATGATAACATACAATAAGAAAACAAGTTGGAAAGAATACAAAACAAAACATTAAAAACTCAAGGAATGAAAATACAATGTCCAACACATATCAATGCTCCAAAGACGATGCTCATGAAAGAAAATAACATAGTTAAAATTCCTTATCGACACCCCAATTACAAAAGTCATTTTGACCAACGACATGGTCAAAATGAACATAAAGAGAGAAGTTATGATTTCGGATGCGAAAAAGAAAAAAATCTACAACCTATAAAAAAAATGGGAAGATTTATCCAACAAGAAAATCAACAATCAGCTCCGATGAAGGTAAATTTCAGATGGATCACTTCCCAGGAAATGTGAAATTTCAGTTCAGGAATTCAAAAATTATATCACCATGTTTCATCAAGTGTTGGAGTTACAAGTTGAGAGAGACATGATAAGGTGTTACAAATAACTTATAAGTCCTTCACTAAAGCAAGATTTCAGGACAAAACTTCCCTTAAGGGGAAGGAAATGTTACATACCTAAATAAAAATAACAATAAATACATAAATATAAACAATTAATAAATTAAGAGACACCTCCTTTGGTAAATACTCACCATGAAGGCCTATTAATATGGCTTCTCTTCTCAATGTAATGATGTCTCTTATCTATCAATTTATACATCATTTTATATCTACGGATATGTGGGTTATTTCAGAAATTATGGGTTATTTTCGAGTTAATTGAGAATATCCAACTATGGATATTACATTGGTATCAAACCCTCACTCTAGATCCGATATTTGGCAAAAAATAACAAACCTTGTCTAACTATTTTCTGAGTTTCTCTGAGTTTTTGAGGTTTTTAACCTTACCCATATCTTTGCTGCATCATTACCTCATTTGCACGGTCTCCACACTACTGCACTATCACCTCCGACCCTCCCATGCGCCAACTCACACTGCCTTGTGTCCCTTCATACAATGTTGCTACTACACTCTTGCTCGTGTTTCCCCCACGCTTGCTTCTTACCTGCATGACCTTCTCCTTCCCTGCACCTCACCCCAAGCCTCGCAACTCCCTCCCTTCTACTCCTCGCTAACCCCACTTCTCTACACCTTCTCATCGTTCTTCCCTCCTCACTATTAGAATTTGAATTCCATTTAGATCTTCAAGCAGATAGTTCTAATAATGTTTGCAGCAAATAGACGGAGAATGAAGATACAAACTGAACAAAACAAACCACATAGGAATCGGACAAGTATTGCTTAGGAATTTACACTATCATTCACAATAATAATATCTGGTGTTACAATAGTTTACATAGGAAAGAATTCGAATGCATGGGGTATGAATTCAAATCTCCCAAGTGGATATGACAGTATCTAATTGAATCTCTAACTCATGGTCTCCCAATCAATATCGGAGTCCAAAATCAACTCCCATATGTCCAACTAACTCAAAAAAAAAAAAACAGTGACAGCTAGTTAACTCGGTGCAACTAAGTGTGTCAGGTGGGAAAAGGCACCTACTCCATATGCATCCATGAAAGACATGTGCTAGCTAACTATTTGAGAACTAACTTAAAGTAACTGAGGGCTAACTGAGACTAACTAGTACTAACTCCAACTAACTGAAGTAGGTTGGTGCCAAGACTCCCAGTGGATCCTAAAATGTAGGTATTGGTCTAGGAGGTGCCCAAACTTATGCATGCACATGCAGTAAGTGGCAGTTAACCTCTAGTAGTGTTCCCCACACTCCAGTGACTGGTACATGTGGCCCCATTAGGCCAAGTGGACCCAATTGTACTAGTGGACCCAAATATTTAATTAAGGTTCTGAGTTAGGAAATAATTAATCTAATAGAAATTTGACCAAGGGAGGATTAATGATCCTAACACTCACCGTGCTCACTCCTTTTAGCCATCTCCCCATTCTCCTCAGCATGCCTATCTCCTCCACCACTATTCCCCATCCACTCCATCACCTTCATCCTTTCCTCTGCACCCCCGTCAACCTTTGACAGCCCTTCACGCCCCTCCTCCTGCGTGCATTGAGGCCAACAACCTTGGCCTCTAACTCTGTCCATCCCACGCCACCTCCCCTTTAGAGCCCACACCTCCCATTTCTGCATCCACTTGCACCTTTCCTTCCCACACACCCTCACCCACGCAGCTCCTCCAGCTGATGCGCCCTTCACATGCCCAACGACACGCCCCCATCTCTCCCAACATGCCTCCATTACCCTCGCTCCCCATCGTGTTCCATCTTACTGCAATCACTCTCATCCATTCAAGTTTAAAACCCCTAAATCATCTCATTTCCAAAAAACATTATAATAATAATATACTATTATAAAAATATATCTTATTATAAATTCCAACAAAAACATTATTACTATTGAAACTATATAATGATTTATTAATTTTTAATAATAATAATTATTATAGTTAATATTTTGAAATAATAATTTTTTTTAAAAGAAAAAGGGTTTATTTAACCTAAATAAGAAGACAAATTGAAGCAAAGTCGTAACCGCAACTATGGAAAACACATATTTAGTAGTTAAGCCATAACTACAAGCAACGTTGGATGAGTTGGAGCAATATAAGGTGACCAAAATACGTCTACAATATAAGGTTAAGACAAATGATTTGTTAAAATCAATAAGAGACGATGAAAATTGTCGCTTAAAAAAAATCAAAATCAATAGTTGGAACTAACCAGAAGAGATACCGAGAAAATGTTATCTAATAAGGATAAAGAAATATCTTGTTTAAAAGTTCACAATCAAAACTTTGAGGACCATATCAGAAAGTCAAAAAATGACGACAAATCACCATATGGAAGCGATAACGAATTGGAAAAAGAAATAAGGCGTCTAACAAGCTCATCATGGACAAAGATACTGAATTAGCACAAGTCCACGAAACATTAGAAAGTCATGAAGCAGAGATAGGTCAACTTCAGCAACATATTAGTGAACTCCAACGGAAAGAGAATGACACTAAAAAAATGCACAAATTGGAGATTGCAGTTGTCAAAAGCACGTTATCAAATAACACCAAAGAAATTTTCAAATTAAAGAACCATAACAAGATGAGTCACAAAAATTAAGAAGTTGAAAACTAGTTGGAAGGCATAACACTCTAGTGAAGACATTGAAGGAAAACGTTTAGACAAGCAGGAAGAAAATAGGTGCATCATAAATCACATCGAATATCTTAAGGAGCAACTTAAGAAGTCTGAAGATGACAGAAAATCGCAAGTAGAATTAATTAAAAAGTTTAAAAATGATAACATAAAATTAGAAAACAACTTGGAAAAGATACAGAACAAAAAATTAAAAACTCAAGGAACGAAAATACAATGCCCAACACATATCAATGCTCAAAAGACGACGCTCGTGAAAGAAAATAACATTGTGAAAATTCGCTATCGACACTCCAATTACAAAAGTCACTTTGACCAACGACAGGGTCAAAATGAACATAAACAAAGAAGTTATGACTTTGGATGCGAAAAAGCACAAAATATACAACCTAAACAGAAAATGGGAAGATTTATCCAACAAGGAAATCAATAATCAACTCCGATGAAGGTAAATCTCGAATGGATCACTTCCCAGGAAATGCGACATTTTAGTTCAGGGATTAAAAAATTCTATTGCCATGTTTCATCAAGTGTTGTAGTTACGGGTTCAGAAAGACATGAGAAGATGTTGCAAATAACTGATAAGTCCTTAACTAAAACAAGATTTGAGGACAAAGCTTCCCTTAAGGGGAGGGCAATGTTACATACTTAAATAATGACAACAATAAATACATAAACATAAATAATTAATAAATTAAGAGGCACCTCCTTTGGTAAATAATCACCACGAAGGCCTATTAATATGGCTTCTCTTCTCAATGTAATGATATCTCTTATCTTTCAATTTATACATCATTTTATATCTACGGATATATGGGTTATTTCAGAAATTATGGGCTATTTCCGAGTTAATTGAGAAAATCCAACTATGGATATTACAATATAGTTCTAGAAGTACAGAGCCAAGATGATGGGTGGTTAGGTGCAATCGTCGTGCTAAGTGCTATGTTAACTCATGGTTTTGCTACTTTAAGTCTTCTGGAGGAAATGCAACGATACGGAATGTTAGTACCCGCACTACAATCTCATTGGTTAATGATGCATGTAAGTATATTATTTCACTACGAATCTTGTTTTTTCATTATTACTAATCAATATTACAAATGAACAATTATTTTCAATATTCCCTATCTATTTCCATTTGAAAGAATCAATTGAAATAGATAGAATGAAAACGTATTTACGATTGTAAGGAAATCCATTTTGGGGTATTATGCAGCAGAAGAAAAAAAAAACTTTAATGGAATCATTTGCGAAAGGGAATGAAGGAAATTATAAAACCTGTAATTGACTATGCCTAGATATTGGAGAAATGACAATTTTATTGATAAGACATTTGGCACAATTGTAGCAGATATCTTATTGTGAAAAATCTTGCTGGCTCCGAGGGAAAAAGAAGCATTTACCTATTTGAGAGGTGGTGTGATTTGATATTTTTTCCGCTCTAATTAGTTTTTTGGGAAAGAAAAGGTATTCAGGAATAAATATTTGGTAAAATAAAACTTACGCTAAGTGAAGGTGAGGTTTGGATATAGAATAACTCCTTTTGTCGTGTATCCCTGGTAGGGTTGCACAGCTTAACAATATCATACTTACATGCAGTAAAACCATGAGTTAACATAGCACTTGGTGCAGTTATTGCACACCACCGATCATCTTGATGTGTGGATATTTCAAAAAATAGGTTATTGATGGAATTGAACATAATAGGATAAATAGAAAAAAAGATAAGAATATCCATTCATTGACCATTCTCTATTAGATTAGGTAAAATATTTTATGTATGAAAGAATCATCCCTTCAAACCCCAAGTCCGATCAAACTTGTTGAAGAGTTTCTATTGATTCGATCAATCAAATACTTTTATGAAATTTTTAAACTGGGTGCCCTCTTTCAAGAAGTATATTTTGTTCATATATACACGGATAGGAACATCGTAGCAGATCAGATGTCAAAAAGGGGCCTTAAGATCGAAGAGGGAAACTTGATCAGATAGGATTAGACAGATGAATCCCTAGCAGAATTAGATCCTAAACCTTTTCTAGGAAACACTTGTATTTTCCACCTTTGGTGGGCCATAAAAAAGTTGGTTATGACATGTCCCAACTCTTTGGAATTTTTGGAGTATATTTATACTTGAACCTAAATAGTAGGAAGATTTTATGTTTATGAAGGAAGACTCTTGTAAGATCTACGTAAGAAGTTTTTTGGTTTTTTTATAAGACCTAGTTAAAGTTTTTTGGTTTTTTTTTATAAGACCTAGTTAAAGTCTATGTAGAATATAATTTATTAATATAAAAATAAATTGTTACAGTATCATAAGTAAAATTATAATATAATATGTTCTTTCTATAAAAATAATGTTAATTCTATACATAAAATTGAATACTACAAATATTACTCAATACAACTTAATCTCTTACACAAAAAAAACTATACATTTATATATTCATTTTATAAATTATAAAACTAATTTTAAATTTTAATAGTAAAATAAATTAATATAATTGAAAAATGAAATCTACTTTCAAAATTAAGTAATGGTGTTTCTTTTTTTCCAGTGATAAGTGCCCGACAGTGCAACATTGAATATTGCAGTGGGTGCATTATTGGATGTTGGATCTCAAGCTACTTGAGATTCAACGGCCAACAAAGCACCTACTGTAACCTTCAATGTTACACTGCAGAGTGCTTATTGCTCGGCTTTTTCTTTTGTCATCTATTTATCTATTTTCAAAATTAGGTAAATGTTTTTTTTTCACATCACTATTTTAGAAAAAACAATTTCGATGTTTATCTTTTCTAACTAATTTTCAAATATAAATTTATCCTCCATTTTTTAATTTTATTTTTTATGAGTGCATTAACTTTATATATATACATATCTACATATATATTCTTTCGAGAAATACTTCAATATTGATTCTATCATCGAGAAAAAAAAAGTTAGTAGGTCGATTTTTTTTTAATCCTTTTGCTTACTTTTCCAGGGGAAAATATCTGTTCCTTGCTATTTCATTGAAATCAAAGGGAACAATGATTATATCTTTAGCCAGTGCTGATCTCAGAGACTAAGGAAGTTAGCAGTATCAGAGATTAAGGAGGTCAGCAATATCAGAAAACCCAGCTAAGTTCAAATGGGAGGGCATCAATACAATGATCTGCAGATACAAAATCAATCAATGAACCTTGTAAGTTCAAGTATCATGGAGACAGACAGAAAGACTCCATCCAACCACAGCTCTTCGTAAACATAGAGAGTTCAAACAAGTGCTAAGGCAGTCGATCCGAAGAAGCTATAAACCAAGCAGGGCTGAAGAAAGAAAATAGCTCATCCATAGTACATCCAAAGGATGTCAAAAATAAACTTCAGTACAAATAGTACTAGTGCCGAGGGCTAAAAAAGATAGTAAGAGCCCTGATGTATACAATCACCATTGGTGAATTCCAATAAATGTAGCTAGCCCGAGACCAGTGTCAAAGATTCTTTGGATAAAGTGTCAGCATATGTGTTGTGCTCTCTCTATATATGAATAGCCGAGAGGTGGATGAAGTGGGACTTCAGTTCTCTAATGAGTTGGCACCATCCATCAAGAGTAAGTAGAGAGACTGTTGATTGATGATTGAACCAATTAATTATGATAGCAGAATCACCATGTATATGTAGATGGGGAAGGCCCATGCTTTTAGCACAGTGTAAAAGTGTCCATAAGGCCAACAATTTAGATCTAGTATTTGTACTATGGCCTATTCCCAGTTTGAAGCAAAAATGGTGATCATGACTGAGCATTAGCTAGACACCAACACCTCCCTTGCTCTTAGCTGAGGCGCCATCAAAGAAGCCTGCAGGATAGATTAATATAGGTGCAGGCCCGATATTCCTCCTGGAAAGTTTATGCTGAGTACTGGCAGGATAGAGGAGGAGATGATTCTTGATGGAAAGAGCAATAAAGGTTACATCAGGCTTCTTATCTTTGAAAATGCAATGGTTCCTAGCCATCCAAATGTGCCAGATAAGAAAAAAAGGAAGATACAACAGAGTTTTCCTTCTGCTGATCCAGACTGATACATTGAGTGCAAAGGAGGGTTCCTTCTAGAAATGAGGAACAGTTAGATTAACTCTGATGAAACCAATAATCCTCTGCGTGAAGCTGCAGTTCTAAAAAAGATGTTCAACAGACTCGGAGGCAGATCTACAAAGACAACACCAAAATGGACCAGACCATCCTTTTCTGATCAAATTATCATAGGTATTGATTTTATTTCAAAGGCTAAGCCAGTTGAAGCATATGATCTTGAGAGGTATATGGAATTTCCAGATCATTCTCAAAAAGCCTTCGGGTCTATCAGAGACAATGGTATTTGCAATGAAATCATACATCAAGTTGGCTTTAACAGTGCCCAAAGTCTTGTTATACATCCAAGCCAAAGAATCAGAGTTGTTGTTGATGCGAATTCCACCATGCATCAATCCTTTAATATAATGTGTCCAGGCATCCTTCCAATGACCAGTAATCTCAAGATCATCTGCAGATATTGAATAATCTAAAGAGGTACAGGCCTCACCTCTATTGAGAGCATCGGAGAGTGTAACAATGCCATAATCCTCCAAATACAAAAGTAGATCTTCAGGAAGAGTGTAATCAGATGATACACCAGCTATAGGGTCAAGACCAGTTTTGATAAGCTTACCATCGCCAATTTTCCAACCAAGGCACCTAGTAATCCAGGACATGGCCCAGATGAATCCATTCCACATATGAGAAGTACCCTGCACTTTGAAGGATTGTTGTCTGAGCCAAACATCCACAGGCATATTCTTGAGGTATTTATTTTTTATAATGTGTGACCACGGCCCAGAGCCATTCAGAATAAGCCAGAGACTTTTGGTTCGTAAAGCCAAGTTGAACCACTCAAGATTTTTGATGTTCCAACCCCCAAGAGAGTAGGGTCTGGAAATGAAAGACCAATCAACAAGATGATATCTCTGTTTACCTTGAGAGCTACCCCATAAGAATTTAAAGATATATCTCCTGATATAATTCAGAATAGTGTTGGGCATACAAGCAAGTGTGAGCCAGTAAACAGTGAGACTAGTCAAGACATTTTGACTAGTACCAATCTACCTCCCAGAGATAGGAGCTTATAGGTCCAGTTGTTCAATTTTTTTTCAAACTTCAATAAAAACCATCTCCAGTCCTTGATACCATACCCAAGGGCTTGAGGTAATATCCAAGATATTTAAAACCAGCTAAAATGGGCTCCATCTTGTAAGACAAAATGTTGGAGATTTGTTGTTTGGTGACATCATCAATGTTATTGAAGAGAAAGGAATCCTTTTGGTTACTTCAATATTGATTCTATCATTGAGAAAAAAAAGTTGGTAAGTCGATTTTTTTATGTAATCCTTTTGGTTGTTATAATTACGCCGTTAGGCGTTTCTCTCTGAAGAAGTTCGGAAAACCACTGTTCACTTTCGTCTATGGAACCAATCGGATTTTGACGCGTGTTTCTCGTTTGCCTGTTGGGTTTTTGGTTTACCCGCTATTTCCTGCAGTTTTCCACCGCCTCGGACAATGCTTGCTCATGAAGTTTCCCCTGCCTGGCCAATTTCCAGAATTGTTTTCGTGGTCCTCTTTACACCGCCGGAGCGAAGCCATTAAAAATGTGCAAAACATTCGAACATTACCAGGAAAACGCGGGACCTCTGAAGCCCGGCGTCGATACAGTGGAGAAGACCGTGGAAGCTATGGTTGGCGCTGTCTAAACCCCTTGAGATTCTCCATTTCCTTGATAGAAAGGTATGCATTGTTGTCCATTTCCTTAGGGTTTATTCTTGAGAGCTCTAGCAGAGCCGCGTAAGGTTTTAATATGCTCTGCTGCATAACTGTGTGTGTGGTTCAAAGGGTCTTATGGGGCAGCCTCCTTTCATTGTTCTTCTTCTATGGGTACAAGTTATTAGAGTTCCCTGCAGCTCGTCTGAATGTTTTTCATATTCAGCACATATTCTACGCAGATCTCTATTCGTGTAATTTTGGTTAATCTGTGGATTGTTTTCAGTATATTTGTTATCTTTTTCTATTACATCTTGTTGCTTGCTGTATCGTTTGATTGTTTTCAGTATATTTGTTATCTTTTTCTATTACATCTCTTTGCTTGTTGTATTGCTTGTAATCAGAGTAGAGCATGAGTCTATAGGGTGCTGTCACGTAAAACTCGGATTCAGTTTTGACTCTTGAGGCATAAAATATTGTATGTTCTTAAACTGCGGGTCTGTTGGTTTGTTTGTCCAGGATTCGTAATGCCGGATTCGACCTGCAACATCTGCTCAACTCAGGGTGTTGAGCTAACGATTTTCCCGGGCCAGCGCGCAAGTTTTTTTGATATCAGCGGCTCTGAAATCGTTCAAATATCCGCCATGGGGTTTTGCAGGTGGTCTAAGATTGCGGCACAC